>BROG01000003.1:470000-522500 GCA_030159075.1 Atrina japonica
ATTATATTATATATATATAATATATATTTTATATTATATATATATATTTAATATTATATATATATATATATATATATATATATATATATATATATATTACATAATATTTGCAAATATTGTTATAATACTGTAAATATCTATGAAATATGATTATCAATAAAATGATATAAAACAATTATTACGTAATGCATTGAAAACAGTATCACTTCTGAATCTGATATTTTAGAATAAGTTATTTAATAAACTGAGTCATTGTAAATTATAAAAATTCATATATAATGCAATTAGTAAAATAGCAATCAAAATAAATCAATCCGCATAAAAGTACGTTGCTGAAACAAAATACAAATGTATTTTAAATATATATGATTTCTACTTCCTCTTTCATTATCTTGATTTAAACACATCTATTAGAATATTGCTACATTAAGATGTCATATGGAGAAAAGGTTGCGTCATTTGGATCATTATTTGTAACCATCACCTAATAAAATAATCTAACTGGCGGCGATGCGTGTATTAGACAAACGCATCCGAAGTGATTTATTACATACAAACAATTGTTGCTTTTGTGTACCAAGTTCCTGCAAACTGATATCCAGATTTTATTTTAGTGCAAGCGATATTGACAATATGATGATTTCAATTTCAATGTTGACTTTTTGGTATTGCTGTAATTTTAATTTTATTAGAAAGTAATTAAGGACAAATACGATTTATTCATAAGATACACCTATTTTTAGCATCGTCTTAGTGCTTTCTGTAAATAATGGACTTTGGTGTCCCAGATATACATTGTATCCTGGGAAGAATTTTTTTAGTTTCACAGTAATATTTGGCAGACACGAAATGAATGGTAGAAGCATATCATGTAATAAACTATTAGACAGTGAAGATATTTTTATTGCTTTGCAAGAAGCAATAATATTTCTAGTAATAGGAAAAGTTCATAGACCGGCCACTGTGTACGTCAGGGAAATTCATGATTTGAAGTTATTTCATATTCCATCGTAGGTACAAGTTTGTATGGGATAATTTGGAACCATATAGCAAAATATGATTGATATATACCCAAAAACTACATATTTAGTAGAAAATAAAGAGGATTTATTCATTTTATACCTGTAACATTATAATAAATAACCTTACGGGTATTCTTATTATGACTTCATTACCCTAAACTTTTTGGAGAATGAGGGACACACACACACACTAACACAGAGAGAGAGAGAGAGAGAGAGAGAGAGAGAGAGAGAGAGAGAGAGAGAGAGAGAGAGAGAGAGACAGAGAGAGGGGTGCGTTTATTGTCTACAACGTATTTGTGTGATATCAAAAATATTCCATGAATATGTCATGCTTGATGGCAATCAGCAATTATGTATAAATCAATTAACTTCGCAGTAAAAAGATATAAAGTGATAAAATCACAAGCTGCAACGCGCGAATGCATGATTTCAAACAACACAAACACTGCCTCTACTGTCCCAACTATACCCTAAGTGATTGTTACCTGTCTAGAAATATGAAATCTACACTGCACAGGACATGATTGTTGGATGATAGTGATGTTACAAAAAAAGACATTAGGAAGTCTATAGCAAAGGAATTGGCACTCCTAAGGGACATTGGGATAGGGGGTAGTTGAAAATGAAGACAAATTTGAAAAAAGTACTGATAGCAAGGTCTACTGCTGCCGTATACACCTCGTTCTGTGATTCTTTTGACCTTTCCTGATCTATCTATTGGTATGTGTTTATATTAATGTAAAGCACTGCAGTGCCGGAATTACAGTGTAGACGTGTTTTGTACATTTTACCCTTGCATCAAGTACAACTGTTAGAATTGCACTGTAATTTTTCATATCATACTGTTTTTACAATTTTTATATGTATTTAATATAAATATATAAATCTTAGCTAATTTCCTAGCTAAAACAGCTCATAATGGAATTTAGGAGTTATAAAGTTGAATGATTATACATATATTATTCTATTTATTATATAAGTAGTACGTAGATTATCCTACAACTATTGATACATGTTGAATTTGGTGCTTTATATAATCGTGTTCGAGATCGATAAGGATTTTATCAAAGTCATCTTTCATCGTCGATCCAGAGAATGAATGTCTGCACAAACAGAGGTTGACTTCATGTGGTACTGACAGTTTCTTTGAGAAATGAAACTGACATAATTTCCAAACACATACAGGACTGCATAAGAATGATATTTACTTTGATGTACTAAATTACAATTACAAAATGATGCCAAGAAATATGTTTTTTAGTATCTACCACATGGCATAAAACTTGACGTATTTTGTATGAAGGAACGTATATATATATATATATATATATATATATATATATATATATATATATATATATATATATATATATATATGTATATATTATATATATTTATATATATATATATATATATATATATATATATATATATATATATATATATATATATATATAGGACACCAGGAAACTGGATCAGATTTTATTGCGGCGTTAGAAAGGCCTCGACTCAGTCATATCTGCTGTCAAAAACACCCCCTCCCCTAAAAACAAGGAATAACTCCTGTTTATAATCGATTTTGTGTATCGTCTTGTTTTCGTTTCGAATAGAGGTAAAGAGCATTATAAGTATGTATAGTATAAAAGAAAAGAAGTTTTAACTTGGAAACATTTACCCTATGGTTTGTATAGTAACAATTATGCTTTTAAACATATTGTAATATTTGTGGGCACGGAATACAATTCAAACATGGAAAATGTTATGGAAAAATATGTGAAAATCGCACTTATTTTACCACCACTTTTTAAATCGTTGCTGTCACATTTGTATTAAAGACATAAGAAATAATTTCCAAACACATACAGGACTGCATAAGAATGATATTTACTTTGATGTAGTAAATTATAATTACAAAAAGATGCCAAGAAATATGCTTTTCAGTATCTAACACATGGCATAAAATTTGATGGTTTTTGTATGATGGAACGTTTTACGTGTCGATATATCTAGCTCGATTTCGATTTATTGAACAGTTTGCCGAACATATGTCGACATAATGCTTTATATCGCACATGGAAACATGTCGTAGATCCATACAGAGACGATAAAGATATTGCTTATCGTATTCTGAATTGATCCAGTATATTCTAGCTATAATTTAGAAGTCATATAAATAAAGGCAATTTTGACAAACTCGGTATCTAGTCAATAAAGATTTCATTTTTGATATGAAAAGAATTCAGTAATGTGAAATATAGTAAGTGTAAATGCAAGATGTTAAAACTATTTCTAGTGTTAAATCTTTAAATAGATACAAAACATCAACGACTGTTTTCAAATCAATTTCAGTATTACAAAAATTGGTTACAGACGCTGATATAAACTAGGTCATTGTATGTAATTTATGTCAATATATATGTTGAATTTACATTTGGCAATATTTATATGGAGAGAGAGAGAGAGAGAGAGAGAGAGAGAGAGAGAGAGAGAGAGAGAGAGAGAGAGAGAGAGCGCGCGTAATCTCCCTATTAATACCACCCAACTGACTCATTCAAAGAGGTCCGCTTAGTGAGGTGCTCTCTTAAGTGAAGTTCTATATCTTTTAGATATTGATCTAGAGACTGAAAATTTATGGTCTGAAATGCGAATTGGTCTCCTAAGTCTCCTAAGGTGTTATATAGGCGAAATTCGACTGTATTTCAGTTATACGGTACAGTTCATTTTAAATGGAGGATAGAATCTGGTTATGACGACTGGCCCTCTGCAAATATAGTGGCTAACTGCACAACGATGAAAGCACTATCAAGGGTTGGAGCTGTTGTTTGAAAAATAGATATATGTATGGTACGCCAAAATTACATTAACAGGTTAAACTTAGTTTTTATTAAGTCAAATCTGGTTATTCCATGTTAAACCTACCTTTTCCTCGAAACTCACATAAACTGGAGAGAAAAAAACTGCATTTAATACATTAAATTTAAATGTAGCAATTTACATTAATTGGAGAAAACTTGGTTTAACTGAAAAATATTAGGTTTAACTGCACCACAATCACATTTATAGTACTATACTTGATATAGACGCAGTCAAACCTAGATTTATTTGAGTTAAACTAGGTTTCTCTCGAGAACGAAGTTTAACTGAAATGTTGAATTGTGTTTACCGATTATAACGAGAATTCATTCCTCAATTATTTCATCTGAAATTAACTCTGTAAAAACACGGCGGGTTTGACCAGTCAGCAGGGTATGTTAACCCCTCGATGACACCTGATCCCACCTCTTGATTTCTTAGGTCCATGTGTGTCCAGTTTTGATCATGATCTGTTTATTGTCTCATGAAGTTTCTTTAGATTAATACTGCCATTGTTATATTGTGTGATTTGTGATTTAGGAGCAGTTAAACCAAGAGATTTTTCCTAATTTTCCCTACTCTTTCGCTAAATATACCGAGGTTTTCTCATTAATTCACCTTTAGTGGAGAAAAACAAAGTGTAAATATGGAAAAAAGGTTTTATTGATGCGAAATAACTACAAGAAAAAGATATATAATATAATGTATAGTAAATATTCTTATATTAAAGTATTTAAACAAAATAAAATTCTTACAGATTCATGCAGCAGCTGGTTGACTTTGAACGATATATTCATATAATACAATTACTTTCACTTTTATATCCCAGTTTCCTTCATATCTGCCAACATTTAAAAGAATAACAGTTTATAAAATGAATAAAAATGTTGTTTCTCTGAATATACTATAATGTATACAGTTTACAAGTGTTGGACATTATGTTATGTAAAATGGCAGTATTACACAACCTAACCAATTTATTTTAATATAAACAAATTGTGATATCTTATCAACATATTCAAGGATTTGATACAGGTTTTTCTAAATATTACTACAAGGTAAATGATTTGGAAGTTACATTACATTGTATATTTCTAACAGAAACAAACAAATCAATCATCCAACTTCGTATAAAATGTTCATAATATATTACCTGAATGGAGAAAAGATAAATAAATCATAGAAGCCGAAGTATCATTTTTTAGAACATCCAGGACGCAATATACACATCTGGTAAACAATGGAAAAACACAGACCTCTGGAAATCCAGGGATGGCATAAAGTATCATGGAGGAGTAAGCATCTCATGTTGACCGGTCACACGTTGGCATTTCCATAGCTAAATTCCAATGAAATATATCAGGAATAAATTCTCGTAACAATTGGTAAAGACGACATGACAACTGCTACTGAACAGGTAATTCAACAATCTATTTACTGAAACAGAGTTCTTGCAAACATGGTCTTTATACCGACCGTAAAAGTTGCGGAACGTTGACATCGAACCCGATTCACGATATTTCTGTGACAATAACTTATCAGTAAGCAGTTTGTATATGAAATGTTCATATGTTGAACATGACCTGACATATCGGAGAATTTGCGAGACATAAACAGCAAATGCAGGTGATTTTGGGGCTATTATTACATAATATACTTAAATATGGAAAATTGACGATGGGAATAATGAATAATGATTGACATATGTATGAATAACTAAAATTCAGCTTTTTTGAAATTTTGATACTAACAAACAAACAGACTGCAAATCTTGAATGATTAAATTGAAAAAAATATATATCGGAATGATTTGAAAACATGTAATTAAAACGGTTTATAAGCTACATTCCGAATAATATATATATATATGAAAATGACTGATATGTGTTTGTGAAACACTATGTCCACGAGAACTAAATCGTTAATGAGGATTTTAAAGTCTGGAAATAAAGGAAAATCATGATCGAAATTGGCCGAGAACAAATTGACACAGAACAAAACAAAATTTTAATCACTTTAATATATCATGGTTTAAAATGCTCATGACGATAATTTCTGTCGATCATTTGAGCTCGAAATTGAAAGTAGATATAGTGTTCCGGAACAAAAAGTGGTATCATACAAGGCCAAAAATTAACCCAAATGTATTCCTAAATCCGTCTGTTGGTACCGAAATACAAGGTGCAGGTTTTATGCACACCCTTGGAGACGCCACCAACAGTGACAAGGACCTGTAAGGAAAGAGCTTAATTTATTTGATGGAGAACAAAATAGTACAAACGGGCAACCAGACAGACCGACTAAACCGGTACAGGGTGTTGTCTTCATAACGACAGTGTTCATTACTTAGGAAGTGTGTCGCTGTATTGAATTGCTTATATAGGGAAACACAACAAAAGACACATTTTTTACTGTGGCTTAACATAAAAACGTTGTAATTTGCAGCAAATAGATTTCTGATGTCTACATAATTGTATAATTACGGTAACATTAATCAGTTTCCACCAAACATATACTGTGGGTTTAAACTACCGGTAAATCTATGATTAGATAAATTTGTGTCGTAATATTTCTATTAAAAGTGCATGCCATGTTCTGAAATTTTACTGTAGGCCTATTTTATCTGAAACTGAGGAAGCTATCGTCTTGGGTACTTGTTTTGGCCTCTTTTGTAGAACTATAACTTTGGTATTGACGATGATATTAATATCGACAAGATTAAATACTGTCGGTAAGCGAAATTGTCGGAATACGGTAACAACGGTCGTGATAAGGCGACCCATCATATTCGACCTTTACTACAGAAAGACCATACGAAGACATATTAATCATATCATATGAGCGTTTAGTCATGTCATGGTATTTGGTAAAAATTACTGGATCGATCACATAAAGAAATTTCAAGAAAGTGTCAATCTTATGGTAATCTGCATATAACATTTTCTGAGAAATAAATCCCGGTACATATAACGTCTATTTACCATTCATTAAACGCGTTTATCAAAGAAATGAAACGTTGTAAGCATAACAATTGGTATTCCCATGAAAGACAAATTCTGCTGTCGTGAAACTATATGTTATTTTGAGTGACAATGAAGTGTACAGGGAAATCGTGTGCCAAAATTAACACAGCTGAGAATCGAGATCAATGCTATTTTCATTTAAAACTGTGTCTCTAGGAGTCCTTTATTTAAAAGTACTTCGTGGTCATTATATATATATATATATATATATATATATATATATATATATTATATATATATATATATATATATATATATATATATATATATATATATATATTATGAATACTCCATCGTATTAATGAATCTATATGACCATTCTGTTCTATGTTTACATTGTTTCCTATAGACACAAGATTCTATATTATGGGGTATATAAAGATGAAGTCTTAAAATACATTCAATTTTACTTTTATTACCCCCGTGTTTGCGATAGCACTGTATTGTCATTACGTAATAAGCATCCATTTTATTTATTAAGAAAAAGTAGTTATTACTTCGCCACAGTCACTTTCATTAGTTTAACTCAGTTTTATGTTTTTGTGTTTTTTTCAGAAATTAGTGAATTTACCAGAAAAATATCGTATCTTAAAAACCAACCCATGTTTTTTCTACTTCTTCACATGATTTCTAATTAGCATAACTGCACACTGCCTACTGAGTTATCGAAAGTAAAATAATAAATGATTCATTATAATTATCTCTGTTTTTGTCATGGCAGTAATTTTTCTTTATTTCATTGAAAATGTCATAATTATAAAAACCGGTGTGGTTAAATAGAAATGAGACATGAGGCGTGAATTCTTAGATTTCTTATATTTTGCTGAGGTTATTCTGGTACCAGCACCAAGGACACTAATATGCCAAGGATACCAGTATAACAAGGACATCAGTATGACAAGGACATCAGTATGACAAGGACATCAGTATCACAAGTACATCAGTAATACAAGGACATCAGTATGACAAGGACACCTGTATGACAAGGACACCTGTATGACAAGGACACATGTATGACAAGGACATCAGTATGACAAGGACATCAGTATGACAAGGACACCTGTATGACAAGGACACCTGTATGACAAGGACACATGTATGACAAGGACATCAGTATGACAAGGACACCTGTATGACAAGGACACCTGTATGACAAGGACACCTGTATGACAAGGACACATGTATGACAAGGACATCTGTATGACAAGGACACCTGTATGACAAGGACACCTGTATGACAAGGACACATGTATGACAAGGACACCTGTATGACAAGGACACCTGTATGACAAGGACACATGTATGACAAGGACACCTGTATGACAAGGACACCTGTATGACAAGGACACATGTATGACAAGGACACATGTATGACAAGGACATCAGTATGACAAGGACATCAGTATGACAAGGACATCAGTATCACAAGTACATCAGTAATACAAGGACATCAGTATGACAAGGACACCTGTATGACAAGGACACCTGTATGACAAGGACACATGTATGACAAGGACATCAGTATGACAAGGACATCAGTATGACAAGGACACCTGTATGACAACTGTATGACAAGGATATGACAAGGACATCAGTATGACAAGGACACCTGTATGACAAGGACACCTGTATGACAAGGACACCTGTATGACAAGGACAAGTATGACAAGGACACCTGTATGACAAGGACACCTGTATGACAAGGACACATGTATGACACCTGTATGACAAGGACACCTGTATGACAAGGACACCTGTATGACAAGGACACATGTATGACAAGGACACATGTATGACAAGGACATCAGTATGACAAGGACACATGTATGACAAGGACATCAGTATGACAAGGACATCAGTATGACAAGGACACCTGTATGACAAGGACACCTGTATGCCACCTGTATGACAAGGACATCAGTATGACATGGACTACAATATGACAAGGCCACCTGTATGATGAGGATATCAGTATGACAAGAACACCTGTATGATAAGGACATCAGTATGACAAGAACCATAGTATGATAAGCACCCTATTAAAACAAGGAACCCAGTATGGTAAGGACACCTTTGTAAGATTGTCAAGACGCAGTGGTTGGACGAATATGTGAATTATGGAAATGCCAAAATCATAATAATGTGTTAAACCTATTTTTGCTTGAGAAAAAAAAAAATAGGTTCAACTGGATAATCTTGGTATAACTGAAAACAAATCAGGGTTTAACTCATGCTATAGTAATTCAAGATAACACAAACGCACAAACAACAACCCCAGCTCCATACACTTCATCTGGTAAATCAGACTAATGACTATATAAGTATCATGAAGAAATATCAACGGATATTTGAAACTCCATGTCTATTAGAATACAACAAAATAGATGTAACAACAGTCTCAACAAAACGAACAATTGGGAATTCCAAACGGGATGGGAACAGGTGCCCGGAAGGAGTCAGTGACCCCTGTTAGCATGTTGAATTTTGTACCACATATTATTCATAGAAGTTTCATAGGCGTTTAAAGTCTATATTTTGAAACTTTTAATAATTGGTATTATGCTCTTGTTTGCAAATACTTTAGTGCACTAACTGAAATGTTACATTTTCTATAGTATTTGTTGACTCATCTGTACTGAATATGACAAGGATTCGTTCCTTACTATTTTTAGTTTAATTTGATCATAAACTAGCGGCGGTTTTGGCCGGTTTACAGGGATTGTATATTTCTCCATGATACCTGTCCAATGTTTATCAAAATTCGTCTCCTGATCAGAACATCTTGATGGTTAACATTTTGGTATCTATGTGTTATTTTTACATTATTAGTCCAGGTCCAGATACAACATCAAATGTTACACTTTACACTTTACAACTTTACACACTGATTCTACAAAATGTTGTTCATTGCATACACAAAACACTGAGAGGTAAGACATTAGCGTTATAGACACAGCCCACGTAAGTAATCAAGAACATAAAATGAGATTTCAAGATACAACACAAGAAAACAAATGAGCTGTCTCTATATATTTTTTATATTTTGCAGAATCTGTCTTAACACGTAAACCTTTGGAAAACAATACCTCGACTCATTATTCTTGTAAAATATATTTTCCCTTAAAAACATTATGTCTGCCACTTCCAAATCCCAAGTAGTATAATACAGACTGTATCTATATAATGTCAGATGGCTCCAGGGACAGAGAAAAAAAAAAACAGTGGAAGGTTATTAACAATGACTGTTTTAAGATCAGGAACATTTACAGTGCCTTCAAAACACGTGGAGGCTAAATTGTGACTTGTGATGAAGGAAAATGGAAAAAATATATATAAAATTGATGAATAAATTGATAAACAAATTATTTTTCAAGATACACAAAATAAGATAATTGGTCTCTTATTTGCCTACATTTTCAGCAAATATCTCCGCTAAATAAATCACTAACTAAAAACTTTAAAATAAAGTACTCCAAACGGCATTAGGTTAATAATTTATCTTTTTGATTAGAAATTGATCATCGTGTTGTTTTCATGACAAACAATTCCTGCAGATGAAACTATTTACTGGATTTCTGTAATCGAGACCTAGAATTTGTCTCTTTTCGCCAACAGCAGATTCTTTTCTCCTATATTTTACCATCGCTATTCCAGATTTGAAATAGATAACACAGGAAGAAAATACATTGCAATGTCAAACTGCATATCCCAATATTCGGAGAAATTAGAAATACAAAAATGGTTTAATCAATAACGATGTCAAAAATCATTATATATACAGTCAACAATTTCACAAACGTAACCTTATTAAAAGTATCTGCAATATATTTAACCTGTTCCTAAGAGCGCAAATAAAATTTTCAAATGATCCACCAGAGATAAGGCTCTCTGTATGTCAATTCCTATCCATATCATAGAGCAAGTCCAATAATTAGTTATATAATAAAAAAATTATATCATATCTGTTAAAGGAATATTTATGAAATCCTTGAAATAAAGTTCTAGGAGATTTAAGAAATTCAGTATGTTAACATACTTTTTCTGGTTGATGGATTGAGTAGCATTGACACATTATTTTCCAACCGATTAAAATTCGATCCAGAATTTATCTCCCATCGGATGTCATATTATGATTTATGTCATAAGCATTAGTAACAAACGTTTTAAAATGTACATCAAAATTCTGTTGAAAGATCGATTAACAATATTGAAGATAATTTGTTACATATATTCTAAAGTTTTTACTATGAAAAATACTATAATTGATGTGTCATTTTTGGGTTAAGAAGTAAAGATGTGAAACTGTACGAAAAAAAGAAAAAATTTTCTCCCTTGAAACATATTCTATTATGTATCTGAAGGCTCATTTGTAGTAGAGTATGGATTTTAGGAGAGGGGAGAAGAGGGGGGAAAGAGGAGGAGGGAGGGAGAGGGAAGGGGAGACACATGAAACCATTGAGGAAGGAGGAGATTGGGGAATTGGTAGTAAGAGGGGGTAGTGGGGGGGAAGAGAGAAGATAGAGGTAAGGGGAAGGGGAGGAGGGGGAAAAGGAGGGGGGGGAGGGAGAGGAGGGGGAGAAGAGAGAGAGGGGTGTGTAATGGGTAAGAAGGGTTATGTTAGATTATTGGTGATAGGGGATGTGGTTGGGATTTGGGGAGTGTAGAGTAGTGGGTAGTGGTTTTTATGGTGGAGAAGTGGTGGTGTTTAAGGGGGATGTGGGGGGTGTGATTGGTGTAGGGTGATAGGGTAGGGATGGTGTGTGAGAGGGGTGGGTGGGGTGATGGGTGGATAGGTAGAGTGTGGGTGTTGGTTGTGGGGAGAGAAGGATTGAGTGGGGAGGTGTGGTGTGTTGTGGGGGTGAGTGGGGAGAGTTTAGGGAGGTGTTGGGGGGTTGGTGGGTTTGATGTGGAAGGTGAGGCTATAAATAGATCAGAATTGACCTTTGGTGATAGGTCAATTAAAGATACCACTGCGTTCAACTTACATTACATGTTATAAAATAAAGCATGCATAAATTGTAACAATATGATTGTAATGGGAGACGACTTCATACGCTAAAAACACTTGTATCCAATCCTTTGCATATTTTTGCAATAAAATACGATAAATCTAAATGTAACATACTATGAATATTGCATGTCACATTAAGTGAGATTTAGGTTCTTCGATTGACTTCATATTAATACGGAAGTCAAACCAAGTCATATTCGTAATCCTAAAGATCTATTAGACAACAAAAATGTACTTCTTGGTATAAGTAAATTTGAAGAAGTACCGATGAATAATGGGAACTCAAAGTGCACTAGAATACGACAAATGAGATATACAAATGGTCTCATTATGAAAAACAGTTGCTTATCTCAAAACTGTATGGGACCAGTTGTTCGGACTATAGATAAAATCTACAATACTAAAGTTATAGCTTTATTAAAGTGACCAATTGCTTATCCAAAACTGTATGGGACCAGGTGTCCGGATTATAGGTATAATCTACAATACTAAAGTTAAAGCTATGTTAAAGCGACCAATGCAAATGCCCAAGACGATAGTGAATAAAACAGTACACTGTGGAATTTATCTTCGGTTAAAACGGTATAGTGTATAAGGAATAATTACACATGACCGCAAATAGAATATACGTAATATGATTAAATGTATATATATATATATATATATATATATATATATATATATATATATATATATATATATATATATATATATATATATATATATATATATATATATATATATATAGATATAAAATGAAATATAAATAATTTATATATTATTAATATAATTATTATAATTTATATATTTATAATAAAATAAAAATTTATTATATAATATATATAATATATATATATATATATATATATCGTCCAGGATCCATCATAATGCTAATTATGTGCACATTTTTCCATTACCTGTTAGCTAGTTAATTTCCCAACTACACATTCCTGATAATACATATTGCATAAACAGACATAACAGCAGAACCTGGATACGTCTTTTAATACCGAGTACTAACTTTAGACTAAGGTAACTAATTTTGGAATTATTTTATCATTTGATAAAAATGAATCTAATTATTTTAGAAAATTTGTACGGTAAAAAGAATGAAGCGACATACGGAATCATAATATGTGTTAACATTACGGATGTGATCTCTAAATGATTTTAACTACAAATGAATCTTAAGTTATGAACATTTGTTAAAATATCTTGATAATACTGTCATTAATTTACTCCAATGTATTGTTCAAACCTCCAAGTAGGAAAACAGTGCTTTTTAGATCAATGTCATTAATTTTGTTCTGGGGTATATAAAAGTAACTTGCGTTTCAAAAATGAAAAATTATAATGAAAATCTTCAAATATGTTTTGCGAAAAAAAAATTAAAATCTTAGATACCAAAGTATAAATCTTCGGGATGTCCAGGATATAGATACAAACACGGACGCCTGGAACCCAAAAGGTGGGATCAGGTGCCACCTGTCATGAGTCCACAATCAAATCCAAATAAAATACGTGAGGAACGAATCCTCGTCACAATTGGTACAGACGTCTCAACAACCGCAAACGAAAAAGTATCTCAGTATTGCACTTAGTTAAACAGAGTAATCGCAAACAAGAATATTAAACCGACCGTATAAAACTGCTTTGTTGTATTATCAATCAATGGATTAAACAACATAGCTATATACATTGTTGATATACAAAATATAATATCACTAATTCACAATGCAGCAATTTAAAATGACATGCGCTAATTAATACTTAAACACACCATCATAAGATCATAGGACTTTATATTAAAAAACTTTGAAACAATTTTTTAAATCAGTACATACCTTCTGAGATGCAGTATTACCAGTGGATGAGATAAATACAGTTTTACAATAGATGCAGGCTTTCACTTAAGATAACGTGGTGTCTACGTATACGCTAAAATGATCTAACTCACATTGGATCAATTATGTGCAGCCGGGTAAGTGACGAGCAAGAAAAGAAATGGCGAAATCTAGAGTGATATCGTTTGATTGTTCAATGTAGTAGCGTGTTCCAGTTAAAATCTGGATGATAAACAGCAGACAGCAGTAATATCATGTTTTTAAAATGCGGTAGAAATGTCAAGCAAATCATAACAAGCAATACTTCAGAAAGCGGCATTACAAGTCGAACTTGCATAAAATGTATATATATATTTTGAATTGCATAACCCTTATACATGTCAAAAAGTGCAGTCAAGGTCTTTTCAGTTTTATAGACAGGTACACCGATTATATATATATCTTACTTGGCATGTAAATGCTGGTTACCGATATAATTAATTTACACCTGCGTAATTTGCAACTACTGATATCATTGCGTTAACATTTTGAATCTCATTTGAAAATGACTACTTGGTTGCTTTTGATGAAGACTTCATCAGGAATTTGACCTGGAATTCCACAAAACGTTATCCTCAATAACACTCTTTAATTACATATTGCATAACACTGTATTATTACATATTACATAACCTCTATCACTGATCGAAAGTTGGAAACATCGTGGATGTAAAAATAAACAAAACCAATTACAAGCAATATATATATATATATAATTATAAATTTGCACAATGACAAAGCTTGTTTAGTGTGCACACCTGAGCCATACCTTATTAACTGCGTTATTATTCAATTACCCGATGTACCCATCAATTAATAATCAATAAGTAGATAAAATACTAAATTCTTGACAAATAAAGTCATCGATCAATAAATTCATTGATATGATAAATTATTGTATCTATATTTCTATATCTACAGTATATCTATATCTATATTTGTTTATTATCTATCATGACTAATATGACCTTTTTAGCCCTACTGTGTCTTCAACGATTACCGATTAAGTACCACATTGCATGCTTTTAGTAGTAAAGCTCGTCATATTCTGCTTAGGCTATATTGTCGTGATAATTTGTCTGTCCAGAAAGAAAGAAAAATGGTCATATTTGGTATCATTGTACTCCCACGCAGTTGAAAATGTTACATTCGCTGAAGATGGTTTTGAAACCAAATTGATAGATTAGAATCTGGCAAACATTCTAAGAATCTTTTAGTCGTAGATCAACCGATGTAAAACCTATCACACAGACGCAGCTACCACACAAAGTTTTTTTTTCAAACTCGTAATATAAAAATATATTTGATCCGATTGAAATCTGTCAATCAATGTATTTTTATTGTTATTTTTTAATGAAAAAAGCTGCTTTGAAGCTAATAATTATTTACTCATCTCAACAAATTTGTGCTTCGTAGTTATGAAATGTACGTTAAACTACAGTGGAACATCGCTTAAACACCACCTCACTTAGGAGACCATCTCACAATTCAGATAATAAGTTTCAAACCTCTTGATAAATATTCAAAAAGTACAGAACCTCTCTTAAGAGACAACCTTACTAATCAGACCATTTTTAATCAGTCAGTTAGGTGGTCTTAATACAGAGGTATATTTTACTGTAATATATTTTCTGAGAGTTTTTTATATGTTGTATACAGGATTATTTTCGCCCTACCACACTTGAAAACGGTGTCGTCCAGTTTTAAATGCGCCCAAACTTTTTATAAATCCATTCAAGAAGCATATGTGTAACATGTTTAACAGTCAGCAATTTTTATTTTTGAACAGTTTTTTTTAACAGTCAATACTTGTGCATATCTACTTTCAGCATGATTAAATTAAAGTTTTTTTTAAAAACAATTTTGTATGGTGTTTTAAATGAAATTAAACATATATATATATATAAAAGATACTCTCTACAATCAATAAAAATAGATGAATTTATCGTTTTGAATTCCTCCACTGACGATGAGGGCGAAAGGAGCGAAAATAAAACGGTGGCGAAAATATCCTGTATACAGTATATCAGGGTAATATAATTGGCTTTTATTCCTTTTTACTACTTAGATTGATACATAATAACAAAAAGACATACACAGGCACAAAAGATTTGTGAAATAGATTGGCATTTTGTCAATTGAATATACACACATATATATATATATATATATATATATTGAATATATATATATATATATATATATATATATATATATATATATATATATATATATATATATATATATATATATATATGAATACCAAAGTGAAAAACCTTATTTTTACAAAATATTCAGAAGTATAAGATTGTTATGCCTGTGTATAGGTCTTATCTGTTATTGTACATCAAATACAACTAGTAAAACTAAAAGAATCGAAATATGTTTTGGTAGAAACACCTAATACCCCTTTAATACTAGCCAAAACATATATCTTCGTATATTGTGATTTTGTTTGCTACCAGGTCATAAAGGTTTGAATGTGCCAACACTTTTCTTGTTATCTAGTAAAACTAAGTGTTGTACATCACCTTGTCTACGTGTAAGTAAATAAGACAACGATAACCACACGTTTATTACAGTTTCTGTAGTAATTTGTAAGACGCCAACCACATTTATACATTTTTGCAGGTTATATAATTACATTCTGCAATTGTAATTGGAAAAACTCTTATTACTTAAACAGAAATAAAAGCATTGATAATTTCCGCTTCGCGTTGAATTACGATTTGTAAGCATTTGCTGATGTTTTGTTCTAAATTGAATTAAATGAAGGAATTTTCAGGATATTAGTAATAGTAATCAATTCTGGAAATTGCGCTTATGCATTTTGATTGTCAGTTTATACTGATTAAATGTGCTGAAAGAATTTATAATTTTCGGATTATTTGCTCTATTGCATTCCCGAAGGCAAAAGCCTTCAACTTTGAATATAATATGAAATTTTGTTTACAATTGTCAGCGCAACATCCCAGATAATCAGCTGAACAAGAATAAATTCAGAAATAAAAATTGCATATTATTTACCATGCTGTAATTCGGAATCAATTAAAAGAAATTGTACTACCTTAATTTTAATAGATTATGCTCATTTAGAGTTTTATTAGTTTTCCCCAGGGAAAATTCAAGAAAATAATTCTAATGAAACTATGTGAACCAAACAAACTTTGTCTTAGTTGTTCATGAAACCGATTTTGTTTACTGATGTACACAACAACACATAAGAATAGAGTGTAATATTTTCATTTCCGGAAGTGCACTTAAGTTTTCTTATGGAAACAAATGTTGAATAAATAATTTTTGAAATGATGATGATAATGGAGATGATGATGATGATGAAGATGATGATGATGATGATAATGATGATGATAATGATGATGATGATGATGATGATGATGATGATGATGATGATGATGATAACAAAATACTAAAAATCACCATAAGAGATAAGAATTAATCGTCAGGCATTAGTTAAGGATACCACTCAAATCATGTAACAGTTCAGTTTCGAGTGAATTTAAAGTGATATAAGCTGTCACAATGACTATTTTTGTCCCCTGACATATAATCGAGAATATGATAAAATGTATGTTCACATACATTATCAAACACGTGAAATGTTGTAAAAGATCTTCTTTCGAAGTTATTTGCTTTATTAGAATTCAAGTTTTCCCGTACCTTAAAAAATCCAGCTGTATTTCCGAATGCAATGACCTTTCAGATAAACTCCTTCGCCATATCAAATGCACTTCGTAACTCGGTCAAGGTATCTCGGTGCTATATGCGCTCGGAATATGTTAAAGTCGGCCAATTTTTATGTGTTTTATATATTTATTTTTAAAAATACAGGACGTGATTTTTATTGGAAAGTGCATGTATTATGTAAAATATATGCTTTTTAACGCTATTTTTAATACCTGAAGAAAATCGGATGAATATATGAATAAATATATCAGTTCACTAAAAGAAAATTTTCCGATCATTAATGTTACCCTGAATGCTGACATTGACAAAATCAAAACAATATAACTATGAAAAGTATGCGTACATCACGTTTTACAATCGTGCCGCCATGTCCTATCGAGTTTGGCAGTTCAGGATCATATGTGTCAAGAATGATAAACCGAGAATGCGATGGGACGAGTTCAAAATGGGTCGAGATCACCCGATATACCCGGCACGTGGACAATTTCAGAAACGAATGTTTTGAAACGACAAAAAAGACCAATTTTGCCTGATTTAGGTATGAAAAGATGATGCACGAAAATAAACGCAAAGGGTAGTAAGAATAAAATGTATATTAACTGCAAATAGCACGTGTTTATTGGGCTCTCGGTAATCTTCGTAGAAGACCAGATGGTCTCTTTGGAATATATAAGAGATAGAATATCACATAAAATGGGCATGTGAAATTTTTCATATTTTCATATTATGATTTTGGCATTTGTATCCTTTTTTGTCAAGTCAAAATCATAGTAATGAGTTAAATTTTTCTCAGTTTAACATAGCTTTCTACAGTTAAACCTAGTTTATTTCCAGTTATTATTAGTTAATGAGAAAAACTAGGTTTCATTGGAGAAAAACTAGCTTTAACTGGAGAAAAACTAGGTTTCACTGGAGAAAAACTAGCTTTAACTTAAATGTGCTATATGTGTCATATTGTCATTGTATGAACACAACATCAAGCCTATTTGACCACTTTAAGTGACTCTGGAAATATCGTAATCGTGTTGACAATGCAAATAATTTGTTGATGTCATTAAGACTGGTATAATATAAAAAGAAATTGTAGAGACAATTCTACATGATATTTTATATGCCAGGCTAAAGGCAAATGGTTACAATAGAATAATTTATAAACTATATTAATCAAAATATCACATTTTCTACATTACATATTGTGGGACTTTCAGAATACTGTTGTGCAAACACATTATCAGCATTATTATCTGGACAAAAAATTTATTTTTTTATTTTTAAGAATCATATTACCAGTGGATAAAATAAGAATATCTCGAGAAATTGTGTAAGATTTGCAATTTTTCAAATCATATTTAGCGCATATAAACGTAAGATTGTGTCAACAGTTGTATCGATACAAATTAAGTAAAATAGTAAGTAGTCCCGCTATATGTTTGTTAACTTTATGTACTGAAGTCAGTGAGTGCAGATGATAAGCAAATTACACGAGTTGTTGAACCTTTTTAACCACAACTGATAACTTGCGTATAAAGGAACATTACATCATGTCTTGTATCTTGCTTCGGTCACATTTTTGTTTACATATTGCATCAGTAAGCCAGAGGTATGGAACCAAACGCAAACATAATTTTTCGTGCTGAAATGTTAAACGATGATAAATTATGTATTGACTTTTCACGTCTTTTTACACCAAATTTCGTGTAAGCATCTTATCTGAACACAATGCATTTCTTTTGTTTATTCTTAATCCCAATATTTGCTCAGCTGCAGTTTTCTTCTCCTTCAGATTTTAATTGTTATAGAAACACAACCAATACTTTGAAATGCATAAACGAGGACTTATCTCGCAATTAGCTATTCCCCATTGTGTTTGGTGGTATGTCGTTTTAAAGTTAAGGTAGAACTTTCTTTTGTTTCTAGTGCATGTTTGGTTTGTTTGTTGTTTCGTTTCGCTTTGTTGTTAATTGCCTTTGTCTTTTCTTTGGTTTATTATATATTTTGGCTGTTTCTTTATACTATATGTATTCGTTTAGTGTTTTTAATTGAATGCTTCAATTTGTTGTGTGTGTTTTGTTTTGTGTAGAGTCAGTGGACATAAGTATTCGTGATTTTGACTTCACGACGTCAATGAGGAAAAATAATGATGGGATTTCAACTAATAAAACAAAATCATTATAAATGGTCTTACCTTTAAATGTTTTGTCATTTGAACATATGCAATTTGGATGTTTTTCCAGATGGCAAATTTCTGTCATGATTTCTGCGGCGTTATTGATGTTTGCGGACACGGGTTGCAGTTCTCTCTTGATGTGAAGCCAAATATTTTCACTCACATTTAAGTGGAGAGACTGTGCTGGCCATATTATAGAGTTTATTTGGTTATCCTGTTTGTACTTATCTGTTATCTGAGCAGTATGTACGAGTGCATTGTCATCCATGAATGAATATGTAAACATTTTCAGCAAAATACCTCGCTATAACGGGCCATAAATTGTTCTGTAGTACCTGCATTTATATTCCTTTTAACGTCTGTCAAAGTCCCGCCATTTATATTCCTTTTAACGTCTGTCAAAGTCCCGATTCCAAATATGGACGGTTAACTTCATCGCCTTTTCTCCAGATGTATATATTGTTATTGCTCCCAGTTACTATCTGACTTTCATCCGAGAATATGACTTTTCTCCAGTGAGTATTAACAGACCAGTATTGTCTTTCTTTGTCTCTTTTTAAATTGACCGCACGAACAATGACAGATATTTTTTGCAGTCCTTCTTTTGAAGCCTTGTGAATTTAATTTTCTTTTCAAAGTCCGTGTGCTGAAAGAATGTTCCTCATGCTCATTAAATTTAGTGGTAATTTTTTGCAAGGGTCCTCTACGATTGTTTTAGACAAGACGACTCAAATCAATTTCATCCCTGTTGCTAAACAACTTCCTCCTACCTTTTCGGGAACGATTTTCTATTGATCCTGTTGAATGAAATTTCTTGATAACACTGTCCACTGTAGACCAAGGAAATGCTAATATCTTGTAAATATCTGACTTTCTGTTCTCCTATTTGTGTAATTTTACAATAAGTATTTTGTGTCCGTGCTCAACTCAGTACCTTTGCGACCCATGGATAGTTGTAAACAAAACAAAACAAAACAAAACAAAAAGAAAAAAAGCGAAGTAAACAAAGCAAACAAAATTTTACGTCACATAACTAATGACGTCATATTTCAGAGTACCTGTTCCAGTGAAATATTTAACATTCGATGCATAGTTTTAAAATTATGATGGATTACATACGCGACATATGTTACCACCTGACGCCGCCATGTTGAAAATCACGAATACTCATGTCCACTAACTGTACATGAGTTATTTGTGCTTTTATTTATTTTTTTGATTTTGTCTTTGCTTTGTTTTATTGTGTCTGTTTTGGTTGTTTTCTTTTTCTTTATCTTTATGGTCTATTTTGCTGTGTGTTTTGTTTGTTTGCATATTGTTTTGCTGTGTCTGTTTTAGTGTTGTTTATATCATCGATTCTTCCTTTTTCCTCAAAATAATATTTCATAATCAGCAAAGACTGCAATTGTTGAACTCAAAACCATCTATTCTAATGTTTTACAATTTCTTTTCACACCGATATTGATATTCGAAACAAATTAAAGATCTAAAACATATGCTAAAATACTTAGGACAGCTTAGACTAATTACGTCTGATGAAAAATCCATTTTATCATAGTAGAGTAAAAAGCACATGTAAGACACCATCTTGAATGTCGATTACATTGAGTTATAAGATAAGTGATGCAAATTATGCTGCAACGTGTATTTCAAAAATGACGATAACTTAACTGCACTTATAGAAATAACAGAATATCGTTTTGATGTTTCGATAATATCTATTTGAACACACCCACAATGTTAAGCTTTTAATCAAACGCGTTAAATCGAGGTAAACTTGAACACGGAATTATCTTTATTTTTTGTTTTACCGAAAGCTTAGTGTAATAAACATTATCCTTCATTAACTTGTTAAACACTGTACATAACACGAAAACATATTCAAAATACGACTTAGATATGTTTTCCTGGTGAAAAAAGGGTATTTTTGCTTTATATGATATTCTTTTAAAGGATTTTTGTATATGAGGAACATTCAAATAGGAAGAATTTCAAATGAATACGAATGAAAATAGATCAAAGGTTGATATTTTTCGCATTTTGTAACGTCGATTGTTAAACTATTCTGACAGTTACTGTTGATTCATCTACATCGATTGAGACCAGTTGTCCTATATCTAATACTGCAAAATCACATTAATGCGTTAAACGTAGATTTTCTCTGTTAAACACAGTTTTTACCCACTAGGTTTAACTCGCCAAAATTACAAAAATGAATTAAACCTATTTTTTTTCTCGAGTAAAATCTAGTTTAACTGAGAAAAAACTAAATTTAACTGTGCCAAAATAACATTAATGACTATTATTATGGTTTTGGCGCAGTTAAATCTAGTTTATCTCCAGTTAATGTTGGTAACGAGAAAAACTAGGATTAACTTGAGAAAAATTCGGTTGAACTCGGAACACTCTTTAACTGGAGAAAAACTAGGTTTATTTTGATAAAAACTAGGATAAACTCACTATTGTAATTTCGGCGTGCTTCATCAGTTAAACCTAGATTTTCTCAGTTAAAGACTGTAGTATTTTTCTATTGTTAAACCTGAGTTTTTCCCTCAGTGCAACCCACATTAACTGAAAAAAACTAGGTTTAACTGCGGCAAAATCACAAAAATTAGTTAAACCTAGTTTTTCTCGAGAAAAAAACTATTTTAACTGAGAAAAACTAGATTTATCGGCGCCACAATCACATTAATGAGTATTGGGCGCAGTTAAACTTGTTTTTTTTCAGTGAAACTCCAGTTAATTTGGGTTACGAAAAAAAAATAAGATTAACCAGAGGAAAATTAGGTTTAACTCGTAACCCACATTAATTGGAGAAAATTATACTTAACTGAGAAAAACTAGGCTTAACTGGAGAAAACTAACTTTATCTTAGAAAAACTAGGTTTAACTCATTAATATGATTCTGGCGTGCCATATATATCTTATTTTTTTTTAGATTTTCCGATGGACTCATAGTATCTGTGACCAATTTCTAATGTCCCCATAGCATCTAGTCTCACATCTGCATGTTGCAGATGGATTTCTATATGTATTCAGTATTTACTGTATTATATCATATTATCGATACTCTTACTAAATAATCTTTTTTGTGACTTTTATATGAAATAAAACGTTCGGAATACATTGAGGTCAAACTGACAATTTTGCCTTTATTACTTTTGTGATTCATCACCTTAATTACGTCTACATTGTCCCTTCACTAATGAACAAAAACTAATAGGTATTTATCAATATAAACAATAATGCATAATAAGTCCTAAATCCTATATTGAATAGCTTAACTCGGGCACTTGCAATTTAATATTACCCAAGGGAATTGCACATATTGTTGGTATATCACAATGGACAGAAGAGACCGATCATTCTTAACAATGATAACGACTTTCTATCTATTCATCGGTACAAAAATGAGAAAAGTAACACCGGCTATGTAGTAAAACAACTGTAGCCTTCAAAATAGGCCTCACTCGGATTTATCGGATCTCGAAAATGTATATTCACCTTATAGGCTAAGTAAATACTACAATTATTTGTGTTGACAAATCATGACTGAAATCTATATCAAAGTCAATAATTGTATAACAACGGCATACAGTTATCACACGCACGCTTCGTATATTGGACGTAAGTATAGCTACCTTTATAATATAAATTTTGTAGAAATCCTAATATACATTATCAGAAAAAGTGAAATTTGTTCAGATGTGTTTAGGTCAATAATATTTGGTATTGTTTTGGCCTAATGACTGCCAGTCATTCATCAATATATAGATGAAATATGTATATTCTCATAACATTATTGACAAGATTTCAAACCGAAATTTACAAAACATCAATCATACTGTAAGAAGATCACTTAAGGTGTAGAACGATGTATTTGCCACTCACATATATGAATTATTTTTTTTCAGCTTTTTGAGCTTTCTCGAAACTCATATTAACTGGCGAAAACTGAGAAATAGTAGGTATAACTCAGTAATGTGATTTTGGCAAAGCGAAACTTATTTTTTTCCAGTCAGACCTTTTTCTTAATTTGGCCCAGTTATCATCAGTTGGACTTATTTTTTTCCTCGAGAAATTTTTGCCAGTTTAGAAAAAAAATATGCTTTAATTTACGTCAGTCAGTCACAGAGGTCGAGCTCCACGAGCCCGTAAACAAATGCATATGATAGATAATAAAGGTAAATCATAGGCAATATTCTGGTATAGTTGGACAACTTTGACAACTACTTCTGAATAATATGTCATTTTATCGGACATTAAAAATTGATGTGAACCGGAATACATTATAATCCCGTGAGATAAAGGTAAAAACGAAGACAATGGGTACTCCAAACTCCAAGTCCATTATTATAGGAGAGATTGTATATAATAAGTGTCTCAACATTAAGAACTCTTTTGAATCTCAAATGGGATGGGACCAGGTGTCCGGGAGGAGTCAGCGCCCCCTGTTAAATATAAACATATATGTTCTACAATATCGGAGCCAAAATTCACCAAATGCAATCAATACTCAAGCTCAACTGTTCTGCACAAATTGGAACCCAATTTACTTTGACTAAGTAGTAATTTGCAAAAATTCCTGGAAACATTATATCAATATTTGTACTATTCAAATAAAAAACATTGTCATATTTATCATTCTAAGATAAAGATAAAACCCTTTAGTATTCTTCTCATAATTCAAGTTTGTACTATTTAAGATATCAATGACTTTTTTTTCAAATGAACAATAATTTTCATTATAATTGTGTGCCATAAATAAACAAAAACATATAGTTGCAGCATTCGTTTTGTGGATTTTCAAAAGCCTTAAAACGGCAGTTGATAGTTCGACGTGAGTAATACTTGGAAGGTCAACAAAAAGAAACCCAAGGTTTTAACGTTCTAATATATTTACTTTAGATGTCTATAACTCCTACCGAAGTCGTGTTGGTTTTACTCTTCTTCAGAAGAACATAACACATTTGCTACGACAATCACATTCCAGCACGCGATTGTGATGTGAAGAACTGGTGCCACTTAAATTTCATATTACCACAGTAGCTTTATGCAGAAATAAAAATATTAATATAGAAGTCGTAGATATAGTATCGGTATCACAGCTTTGTAAATAGCCAAGAAACCCCTTCTCTCAACAATGCATAAAACAGAATTTTAGAAATATTTACGTCTCTGTAATTAATGTTTGCCGTACATATAACAGTATATTAATGTCGACCAGAAACTACATGTCAATCCGCATGAGAATTACACTATGATTAAAAACAACGGTTTCTATTCATCATGGTTATTCTGAGTTCTGTTATAGTCAGTAAACATAAGACAGACGTTCAAATTAAAAAACAACAATGTTGGAATGACTTAAAGTATGGCGTCAAAGATGCTAAAATTATTTACAGTTTACGATATTGCAATTCATTTTCCAAAAACTCATAAATAACTGAGGGCAACAAAGGTGATTTATAACGAAGAAACATATCATATTTGTATAAAATACTAGGAAATTGCAAATTTGGATTCACACAAACTGTATGCATGTACATTACAAACGTCATTTGAAAAGTATCTTTTTACAAAGTTAACCGAAATAATGAAATATTATTTTGTTCAAAGGTATGCCTTATCCATCGGTATCAGCTGTGGATAAAGTCTCGTAATCGAGGCTGACTGATAAGCTTCAAGACTTACATATTGTGATCATGTGTTATGTTTGGATTTGTCATCACTTGACCAACGTTGGCAGTGACCAACAAACATACATGGCACCTGGTCTTTCTAGATATCTGTAAATATCAACTTTTACTTGTTTGTCTATTTCATGACATCAGTTTCACTTATTATAATGTTTCATTGTATGCTTTATACCTCATTACGGATTTAAATTGTGAACAGAAATAGATTTATGGTGGTTAATTTTTGCGATTTTCTATGTTAAACCTTTTATATAATTGATTATTTTATACGAAAAAAAAGTAGAATATAAAGAATAATAGATACCAATGTATTAATCTTCAGGATGTCCAGGAGACAAATAAACAAATTTGGTGAACACTGGGAAGACACGAACCCCCGGGAATTCAGAGTGTCATGATATTGACCGCTCACACCCGTCGCGAAAAAAAATAGCCAAATATTAACATTGGCTATAAAGCTCTCATCGCGTTATTCGCATAAGTTCTTCCATTCAAAAATGTCAATGTTTCCAGTGTATGAAATACTAATAAAGAGTAAGGAAATGTTATTCTCTGATATTTTTATTGCTTTCATTCTTGCCAGTCGTTGATAAAATTCTCATTTGCGCTAATGGCATGCTCTCTTAGTTCTCGTTTTTACGGAAATGTTTTACAGGAATACCAAGGATTAATAACGACACTGTCAGATGCTGAAGGTTAGCCATGGAGATTTTTGCCAAGGAATATTTTTAGGATATGCCATCCCAGGTATTAAAGAGATGTGGTATTTCTGAGTCAAAAAATATAATTTATTTATCAGAATATGACAGTCAATTCATGTTATGTTACAGTCGAACCCGGCTACATATAAATCGAATTGGAATGATTTTTTCCCAAGTGAACATGGGTTTAAAAAAGGATATAATTGCAAAAATTAAAATAAAATCATTCAGATAAAGTGGTATTTCGATGTAATGGGGTTTTAATATGAATGGGTTCTTCTGTATGTTAATTTTTATCTGTTATATAGATTTCTGTGACGGAAAACTGCAATCCAGTAAAATGAAATTCTATATTGCAAACCTTTTTATCTGATACAAGATACGTTTTCACTACGTTTATTTTATGCGTTGAGTGAGATACAAAAATTACATACAACTTTCTTGTCTAATTTTAGACATTTGTTTTAGCATTTTGGCTATCACTCTGACATTCAGACATATTGAATGCCTAATGAAGAAAAAGAGGAAATAGTTTATCTTATGTTAAAAACCCTTAGCCAAAAGTATAACATCGACACTGACAGGAAAGAAATTAGCACTTTCTTTGCAATCTTTTCAGAATACATTATGAATGTAAAACACACAAATAAGAAACATTTTACATAGTACAAAAATCATAATATAGAAAATCCATTATCAGCATTTGAATGAATAATCTATCTATCTATCGCTCTATCTATTTATCTATCTATCTATCTATCTATCTATCTATCTATCTATCTATCTATCTATTCAAGTCCTTTTTTCTATGTTTAGACAATACCGGAATAGGAAGGACTAAAGAAAATTGCACTTACAAACTTGCAATGATAATTCATTTGATTAAAGAAAATTTCAACTAACCTCTTAGAAATGTTAAAAGATACAACATAACTTACTAAACAATAAAAACATGCCACTGAAATTAGGACTTACAATTATATTTGATACGTATTCCTAAGCGATATGAACATTCAATAACAGAACACTCCACGTGTTCTGGTAAAGCTCACAGCACACTCCAATACTTAGAAAAGAAACATTTCAAAGGTTCTGACGCTTATTTGGCACGACATGACACCGCACCAAAATATCTCTAGTCAGTCAAACAGAATGTAGTTAACCATGTGCATGCTGCATTAAGTTCATGTATGTTTCACTTTGAATTGTGATATCTACAAATGTTCTTTGTAAAGTTCATTTCAAGATAATTACTATAACCAGTTTGCAAATGGTGTTATTCATTTTCGACTTATTATAACAATTCTCTAGACCATTAAATATGGTATTACTGATTCCAAAATAATATACCTAATTTCATTACAGTTTGGTCTCCATCATTTACATGCATTTGATCTAGTTATATAGTTATGCTTAATTCGACGGCTCTACACTTGGGAGTCCTTAAAGCACATAATTTGATATGGATAGTTCTGGTTTTGCCGAAATTATTTTTCATATTGTGAGTAACATATTTTATCTTAATTTATATGTACTTAATCCTTGAATACTTTTAGAAAGTTGCAGTTGTTCAAAAATGAAACAGATCTGGTTACTTTATTCAAAACTCTTCAATGCTCAGAAATATACTCTTATTTTAATTACTCAAACATTTCTTTTCCTAGCGCATTAATGATATATAACATTGTTACTCTTGATAAAAGTCATACTGCCAAAAAGTGGGAAATATTTGAGTATGAAATGTGTAAAATGTGACCTGATATCTATTGACTTTGATGAAATTCATTTATAAGAGAAAAAAAATCTAAAAGCAATGTTCTAGTAACAAAATTAAAAACTTTTTATGATTCCATGTTCCTACATGAAATGAAATTTCCATATAGGTTCACTATAAAATGACTCCATAAAATATGATGGCAATTATGCGTATTGTAGAACAAATACATGAATTAACATTTAAATTAATATTGATTTACGTGTATATTTATATATATATATATATATATGTATATATATATATATATATATATATATATATATATATATATATATATATATATATATATATATATATATATATATGTGTGTGTGTGTTTGTGTGTGTGTATGTGTGTATGTGTGTGTGTATGTGTGTTGTCGAACGAATACATAAATTCGCATTTGACTTACTTAACACTTCAGGGTTGTTCATCGTCACAGATGAGGGTGTTTAAAACAGCCTGTACATAGTTAGCTCAGCAAATGTTTTAAACGTTAGCTTTTACGTTTTAGATTTGATAAATCGTTGCAATATTTGCTCTTACATGAACCTTTCCCCTTTGTTAAAGACATGGTTTTAACAATGATATATCGGCATGCTTAAAATCGATTAACATAAGAGTACCAAACATTGGGGTTAGACATATGATTGCCCGAACAAATGTGTCATCATAAATCTTGAAAATGACATTACTTTCGTAAGTGAAAATTGTAGACCTGGAATTTTTTCTCTCCGTATAATTTTCGATATTTTTGCCCCTAGGTGAAAGGGCGTTTTCAGAATGGAAGCCAAAATATCGCTTAACAATTAAAACACGGACATACATGCTACCATGTGACTGTGGAGTTTAAGGGCGGATCTAAACATATCAAGAACATTTCCAGATATAAGTGTATTCTATATTTTAACACCAGGTCCAGCTCTCAACAATAGGTTAGAGTAATTTGACTTATGATTAGCCGTTTTAAACATTTTTCATTTTGCGTAGCCATATGCATTCATCAATACCAATGGTAGCTTAAGAAACATCGCCTTTTAAAGGAGAAGAAGCACAGGTTTATTAATTTCTTCATGTATGACTCATCGTCCAAGACGATCTGTGGAACATTTTTATCAGTATCTGTCTATAACAAACAAACAAACAAACAAACAAACAAGATTCCATTTCTTATTAGAACTACTGCCTCAATTTATCTTGTTTGACGAATGCATCGTAACGTGTTTCAATCCACACATATGGATATGTCGTCAGATAATTAGACATTGGCCCCCAAATGTTTTTCCTTATGATTAACCTGTCAATTATGATTATAAATATCATATAATAGGAGCTAAAGATGCAATGTTGATTTCTTTTAACATGAATGAGCCAACTTCATAAATAATATTTCTTGACGCTATGTGTTCCCATGTGGCTGTGTTTGTTAAAATACATTTTTAATCCGGTGTTGTAAATGCAAGAACCGAAAACGTACTGGAATTAAGAATGATCTGTATCGAAATATTATTGGTACTGTATTGATTTTTTGTCATTGTTAGATGTAAATATGTTGAAATTTCAATGATACATTTAAAAAGATATATTATCCAATCTAAAAAAATACTCTGGAATAATGCGGCGCAAATATGTATTTAGGGTCTGACACAATTACATGTGTCCCATGTACCAGTCGCTATAAAGTCCAGAATATTACTTAGGGTCCGATAATATATTTCCGGATTAGTTGAAGATAAGAATATCCCAAGACAAGAAAAGTGTTTTATTCTTTTGTTACTGTGATTATAGTTTTGAACGTTTGTCTTGTGTAAAAAAATCATTTGTAAGGTAAAACAAATTGTGAACAGTTTACTGCTTTTTTTATATCTATAGAATTCACCTGGTTAATTTCCGTGTGTTGTTTGGATTTTCGTACGCAAACCATACGCGTGGGATGTTTTACGCGATGTCACACTTTACTGTGACAAATCCTGTATTAAAAGACAATTTTATCACAACTGTGGGACTGGTATGCGGGGGTAATTTAAACGAAAAACTCTCCATCGTGTATTTCGTGTTAATTACCCCCAAGTGTAAATTTCCACGTTTATGGTGAACAATACCAATAATATGGTTACATAATTAAAAGTTAGTATACACACAGTTTGATCTATATATGAAAAAATGAAAGATAATACAAATTTAGTTTTCTAATATTTTAGACAGCAAGTTTTTTAGTAATCATGTATTACAACTATCGATATGATGTAATTTTGTCAATGGATTTGGATGGTACAGAGCGGGGATATAAACTTGTCAATGTATAAACCAATCTGTAAGTTCGGCTATTTATCATCGAAATACTTTTTGATTGCTCGTGACAACCGGGATTCATGGATTCGATCCTCTACACTCGTTCGCTCGATCTGTCGATCCTAGGTTATTGACATGGCGCCAACTGAAGGGTCAAACATTTTGCAAATGTATATATAATAACTATTCAAATTAATGGACATTAGTAAAATTTGAAATCAAACTTACGCTGTGACACTAAAACAGGGTTTTAATCTAAATTGTCTAGCAGTAGGAATATAAAAAAAATCTCAGATACCAAAGTATAAATCTTTATGATGTCCAGGATATTAATACAAATCTGGTAAAAATGGTTAAACACGGACCTCTTAAAACCAAGAGGTGGGATCAGGTACCATGGAGGAGTAAGCATCCCCTGTCGACCGGTCACGCCCGCCGTGAGTCCACAGTCATATCCAAATGAAATACGCGAGGAACGAATCCTCGTCACAATTAGTACAACCGCCAACGAAAAGGCAACTCAACATTTCACTTAGTGAAAATGAGTAATCGCAAAGAAGTCTATTATACCAACCGTAAAATTTGCGAGACATTGACTTCAAATGCAGTTTCCGATATCCCCGTATCAACTATTGTCAGTGAGTATGTTACATCTGTATATGAAATGTTCATATGTTGAACACGCTCTGGCATATCGGATCATTTGTAAAATATAAACTCCATATGCGGGTGATAGTGGGACATTACTACTTAAATGTGGAAAATTTACGATGTGGAAGCCGAAACCGTCACGTTTGTCGTATATCTTAGTTGCTTATTTCCAATCTTTATCTATAGTAAGTAAAATGTCTATGTATGAACCGTGTGTGCTTGATTCTGTTGTATCTTAAATTTTTAGTTCTCTGGGATATATCGCATTGACATATGTATGAAAATGCTCGTTATTGATTGACATAACGTCTTCGATATATCTGAATTTCAAATTAAATGACAACGCTAGTCTTTTGAGAATGAAGTCTGCCTCGTATAAATAAAGGAACATGTTATCAAATAAAAGGACACAATTGGTTCCCATAGAAATGCCGACAGTTTGTTGACAGACCATATCTCCGATTTATTACAAATATATTGTCTATTAGGAATTCCAGCATCTTTTTTATATCAACTTCAGTGTATTTATATGTAGATTCAGAGTGGTGTCGGACAACATAAGTATCCTGATAGCCAATCACTAGATATTTAAATTTTCAGGTACCACCTTTAGTGAAGAAACATTTGTCTATGATGCTAAAAAGTCTTTTTTTAAAATTTTTTTATGTGGAATTGTGTAAAAGTAGAGAAGTCGTATTTTTGATACTGTGAACTTGAGAAAAATTGTTTGCCTTCAAATTTTCTAAAAGTTGTTTAGAATTTTTAAGTATCCACATTTGTTTTAAACTGCTTCTGGAATTAGCAACTTTACAGTATTGCTGAAATTTCTCCTTAATGGCTGTCAATATCTTGGTAAAGTGTAAAGATAAAGTTTTGGTAGAACATTTGCTGGGTCCTGCTATGTACCTCTGCTTATATGGGTTTTATGAAGTTTAGGTATCCAATACAAATATGTAGTAAAAGAAATTTTTAGCAATGATGTGAAATAAAAATCATAAAAAATGAAATTAAATGTTGTAAACAGATGTATTCCAGTAGTAAGAATGAACCATCGGATCAAGTTAAGGAATTAAGAAAACTCAGGAAATATATGTTACAAACATCCGTACATTCCTTCACAGAGCTATATTGAATAATGAAAATCTCACGTATTGGATGATCAATTTGTTGTTGTTCGTGATCTCTTCAGGAATATCAGAAAGCAATTGATATTGTACAGAGATGTAAATCAACATACATATAACTCAATGTTTGGCATTATTTCAATACAAAAATGATATTATCTGTTTTGACCTGATCTCTATTTTGTTATGCGAACGTTGTATCACAAATTTTGTAGGTTCTATAAAAATGTTAGGCATTTTATCGCGCCTACCCCTATCTATCGATCCTTTTTAGCCATCTAACTGTAATGAATCTAAAGTATCCTTTATACTCGTAAATTGCTAATAGTATTTACAAATTAATGTTTCGGTGTTGAAAAAACTCTCCAGGATTGAGATATGAATTGCATAGCATATGTATCGCATATATATATATATATATATATATATATATATATATATATATATATATATATATATATATATATATATATATATATATATATATATATAGCATATGTATATATATTTCTCATTCGATTGCAAATGAAATGTAAATGTTACCAATGATTGTTTATTTTTCAGGACTGCACTATTTGCAGTTTTATGCAACGGTGGTACTTTATAAATAAGGTACTTAGACAAACAAGTAATATTAATACGCCAAAACGTATTATCACCAGTCACTTCAAAGACATCGACACGATATAATTTCATTTGTGCAAAAACAAATGGAATACATAAGTATTATTCACAAGTTTTATTTCAAACACGTAAGAACATCTGAAATAAGTATGAGTGATTAACATATTTCAATAGCATTTAATGTCCCGCCAGCCACGATTTATTAAATTAAAGACAGCGTTCCAGGCTAATGTATTTAAGTGTGATTGTAGGTTATCTGTGTCTAACAAAGAGTACAAATTTGATGCTTTACATAACCTACACATGGATATAAAAATCTTAGATGCCAATGTATAAATCCTCATGATGTACAAGATATAGATGCAAATCACTTGAACACTGGGCGAACATAGACCTCTAGAACTCCGGAGGTGGTATCAGGTGCCATAGAGGATAAGCATCCCCTGTTTACCGGTCACAACCACCGTCAAATTCAGTTGAAATAAATGAAGAACATGTATTTATATATTTATTGTGTTAACGGGCGTTTAAAATAAATGCTGCCCATACATTAGGCGTTTTCCAGAACTGTCCCATTTACCTCAATATACGTACCCTACGTTTCAAACAAGTTGTTCGTTTTGAAATAGATGTATTTCATTTCAGTATAAAAATCATGCGTTTATTATCATCAATTTATTTTTGTTTCAATGTCTGTTCCGAATTTTAAAAATACACCGATGATGCTTTTTCGCCAAGCGCTTGGCATACAAAATGAAAGTCACAGTTGTTTTTAGATGAGGCTATAATCCAAGGTCCTGGTTTCCGGTAGGCGTCGCTGTATTTACCTCAGTACATGTCACAGTCATAATTTGTGGCCTTAGGCGGGATGGATACTAACAACGAAAGGTCGTATGAATAACCTGTCATTGAAGTTCATATAGTACCATCGACACAATAGTCGCAGAGAAGGTTAAGTATTGCATTTATTTACAATTTTAACACTCACATATGTGGCAATACGCACCATTAAGAATTGTCAAGGATGAATGCGACACTCAAAATTGCAGTGTTTTTGTCTGTAACCTTTAAATTCTAATTAAAAAAAAATATATGCTAACTCGTGAAGGAAATAACTCACAAACTAGCACATCATTGGCTAAATTAATAAAACAGCCTATATATTACTTATAGAGCGCAACGACTTAATTTTGAGTTTTTGTTATTGTTAAGCTGTAAAAGAGTGCAAGGTACAAGTTGCAACATTTTACACACACACACACACACACCCACACACACACACACACACACACATACACACCCACACCCACACACACACACACACACACAATATATATATATATATATATATATATATATATATATATATATATATATATATATATATATATATATATATAAACTCTGGCATACAGGTATCCACCATTTCGATTTTTTTTACTTTAACTACTTGCACTTGATGTACAATACCAAATAAGAGCTATACACTAGCATAAAATATCTCTTATGCATATATATATATATATATATATATATATATATATATATATATATATATATATATATATATATATATATAATATATTAATATACAAAAAGTAAGTTCAGGTTTATCAATTGAAGAGTGACAAACCAGGGCCCCTCATGCAATTTTCACAAAATATATAGGAATCTAAAAAAAACTTTTGTGCCTGTGTATATATCTTTTTTGCTATTGTTAATCAATCGAAGTGATTACAAAGGGGAAATGAATAAAACACAGCTAATGCCCCTTAAGTATTCATTAAAAGGTCAAAATGTGATGCCTTGTAAGGTACTATATTTATTATATTCCATGGCAGATAAGTATGGCCTAAGTTCAGATATATTTTTTGTCAAGTATCAAAGATGGAACAAATGTTGCACATCAAAGTTGCCAATTAATTATCAAAACACTAATCTCTGAGTTAATATTATTCCGGTACAGTAATCAGCGAAGAAAAATATTAAGATCAAATATCAAGTATTTCATCTTAAAAGAAGACATTTTTGATATTTCGATGAAATATATTATTTTTCGGAATATAACAAGAGTGCACAACTGAAATATTCAAATACAATTTAATATTACATAAATATTACTCGCTGATTGGCTGGAGCAAAGCAAGTTAAATCTGTGTAACTTACTTTGCTACCGTATAACTGACATTGTTACGTCACGAGCCCCTTGACGTTACTAAGCAGAAAGAACTACTTTCAACGGCACTGCTTACATGCACAAAGTATGCCTGTCGAACGAAAACATAAATAAAACCATTACGCTTACGTGATTTTCGCAGATCAATTGGAAAGGTAATGATAAGAGATTTTATTACTAATACTATGTTTTATTACTTAACTATTGATTTAATTAATTGGAGCATTTATTATTCACTATATAATTCTTTGAATTTGAGAAATCAAAGGTTTTATTTTTTAAGTGAGCCTCCCCGTGTCGGTCCTTCTCGCTGCTGTCGTGGGTTGCTAGGCCGCCAGTGTTTTCATATGCACAACAGCTGATACATATTTGTTTACTTATTTCGAAAATAAAATAAAACTGTATTTGATCTATATATCTTGTACGTGATGTAGTAAATCACTAAATGTTTATAATTAAATTATAAGAATTAACTTCAACATCTTTGCTATTTACTGAAAGTTAACTGTCATGGAGCAGAGTACACTTTCTTGTATTGCTTTCCACGCATACATACTGATTTATACGATGGATACCTTAAATTATTTATATTACGAGTTTTGCATTCGATGAGCTCCATCTCCTTATATTTGGAAGGCACATTTCGAAAGCCAATCACTATGGTTATTTATTACTTCAAGTGTAACCATATATATATAATGCAGATTTTAATACGCCCATACAATAAACAACATTGCATTGAACGGCTGTTCGATACATAGTTTCCGGAGATACTTTTCAAAATTAGATTCAAGTCATCTAAAATATTTAATGGCATCTTGATTTTAAATTTGTTTACACATATGAATAAAGATGGCATGTGATAAATACAAAACCACGTTTCTATCCGTATCGTCAGACTGAATTAAATCGTCGCAGCGGATGGATTTAACTCGAGCTACTCTCTCATTAAATCCAGCCGCTACAACGATTGCGTTGCAGTTTGATGATACGGATAGAAAGAAAAAATGAAGAAGTACCAATTGATAATCAAAGCTCAAGTCCATTAGAACACGACGAATTGAATGTACAATGGTCTCAACATGAAAAAAATGCGAATCCCAAACGGGTTAGGACCAGGTGTCCGAAGGGAGTCAACGTCATCCGGTGGCATGCCACACCCGCCTAAAATGTTCCATGGAAACCTTTCTAGTACGATGAATGGGTCAAATTCGATGAAAAGGTCAAGTTTGGTGAAAAGGTCAAGTTCGGTGAAAAGCACGATTGGCGAAAGGGAGTCACTGTCTGTGGCCGTGCTCCAGTATACTATCTAATATTATTAAGAGGGGGACTTCATAATGTTTAACAAGATCGACCATAAAACGTCTTAAAGGACGATTTCAGGCGTTCAACAACGTAACCTTGTGTAAGTAGTTTATTGGCGAGTCGTTTCACTCTCAGAATAAAACATTCATAAGAAGAAAATGCCCTAGCATAACGTATAAGTTGTGAAATGAAAACGCCATAGGCATGAGAAGATGGAATATTACTACTTTGAAATGGGAAGTTCGTGATATGGAAATTGAAATCGTCGCGTTTGTGATAAAGGGAGGTGTGAAGTTGACCGTCCTTTTCAATCGACAGAAGTAAATCTAGGTATAAAGCAGATGTGTTGCTCTCTGTCATCTAATTGATCGCTAGCTCATATGTATAGTTTTGTCTATTTATTTGGGCATTAGTTTATACACACAAACTATTATACAAATATCTAATACATATTTGAATTCGCGAACAGGTCCATTTGGGATTTTACGCTAAAATTAATAAGATAAAAACAAAATGGCGTCGTTATACAGAAATGATTGATAAAAAGCTCAGACATATCCAATGTGTAGTGAAGTAATTGAGTAAAAAAGGCTGGCTTTGAGACAGAATGTATCACAGATAGAAATGAATATTCTGTGACAATGATTTTGGCTAAATGCTGGTAAATAAAACCGATAAAAAACAACAAATTTGATTATAACGTAATAAAGACCTAACATAGAATTCCAATGTGCATTTATTTCGGAAATGATATCCCATTGTAAGTAGGCACTTTGTCTACGACTTGGTATTCATATATGACTCTAGGTAATTCTATCGTATGCTCATAATTAGTGATGAAACATTATTTCCCATATATTGCATGATATAGAATTTCATGAAAAAATCGAAGAATATTTATGATTTGTTCCGTTTTTTGTATCTTCTACCACTGCATTTGGTTTTATGAAATTAAGTATTGACTTAATTTCTTTGATGGACCTCATCCTTATTCATATTTAGTATCTATACCGGAGCAGGCAAAGGTACACACATCAAAAACACACGTTTATTAAGGGGTTAAGGTGTCACGGTTGGGTGTATATTTCAATTCCAATCGGCCACGCCCACATTTATTCATTCATTCCCACATCATATTCATTAGCATACATCCAGGTCTCGACTTTTTTTATCCATTTAGAAATAACGCAACTTTGAATCAAATAACAATAATAATAATAATAATAATAATAATAATAATAATAATAATAATAATAATAATAATAATAATAAAAAAAAAATAATAATAATAATAAAAATAATAATAATAATAATAATAACAACAATAATAATAATACATATATTATAACAATCATGACGATAATACACTAATTTAGATATTTATAGTAATATGAATGATAATGATATTCGGTAAACATAACAATGCAAAATTAACTTATTTTCTTTCTGAAATTACGTAATCGTGTTTGCGTCTGGAGACAGTCAGAGTTTCGGGGGACAATAAAATTACTATTGTCATCATAACCGGTAAATAAATGTTTTATTATACATAAATCATCGACCCCGGAAGGAATACAAATCTGTCTTCTGCAGAAGTGGCCATTTTGATAAACAATTATTCGGAAGTCTTGCGGACAAGTAAATTAGAACGGTAAAATAACAGCATTCCGAAAAATCATATTCCGTAAATCCTCTAATGAGAACGCAATCTCTAAAGGGGAAACGCCCAGTTGATTTTCCTGGAAACCATTAACTGTTAATAGGTCTTGAAGCGGTTAATAGTCTTTTTTCGGACAATTTCGTTAAAAAAGTTGATTTATTCATTTAACATTTCATAAAAAAATACACACTGAGTTATAATGAAATCTAAAATGTTCTTTCAGTGAATTACAAAATATTAAAAACAAGAAAATTGGCAGTCAATCAGTTCAAATGTAATTTAAGTTTTTATTAGTGCAATGGTGTAATTTAGCACTTCTCTTGAATAGAAATACATTGCATGCGTAATTCATATTGCTAGTGGTTCCATTCCTACTGTTTCTACTATCTGCAATGCCAATTGAAACTTGTTACGTAAAAATGATGTCTTTGTAGTATTCTTCGCAGTTAAGAAATTGATAAGGAGGAGACGAAAATATTGATTAAGCACATTTTCGGACTTGCAAATCAGTTGCCATCGAAACAAGTTAGTTACAGATAATGTCAGTGGTTGTGTCAATGTTTAGTTCTCGATTAACTCACTATGTTTATGGATTGGCACAGTTTACAGATAACTTTGTATATAAATCTATATATTACTGATACTGTCGCAATACCATCGGAGAAATATCTATTTTGGTCAAAGGAAATCAACAACTGTAAATCAGTTACATAACTCCATAAAAAGAACGAGACAATGAAATGAAGAAACATTTGTCCTTTGGGATCAAACGAATGATATTATTCAGCCTTCCCTGCATATCTAATATCAATATGTGGCCGCTAGGATCTAAACAACATAAAACAGAATTGCTTCGAATTATCACGTTAGCATGCAGCTTGCAAAATGCAGGGGCATACTTTAATATCTAAATTCATATCGTCGCGAATTTTATTGACTGTAAATCATGCTTTAAAAACAGAAATAAAAGATACGAAAACGACACTAGGGGGCAATAAGAAATCGGCAATCACAAAAACACAGATGGCAAAACACATACATCACAAAAGAAATATATATATAACAAGAACCAATAAATGAATTGTAATCTATTTTGAACAATTTGTAAAATAAACACATCGCACTAAAATCGTAACTTTCACAAAAAGAGGATTCCCAATTGCCTAGTTATCATGCAACACGCAAGATGATATTGCTTCAGTATTTTTATCTCATTTCCTTAGATATCTAATTAATTGATAAGATAAAATCTGTTTTTCATATGTAGTTTTATGGTTTTTTGTATGATTTTACAACAAGATGTTTATTGTGGTTTGTCCTAGAAAACTGAAATGACTGACTATGAGTTATATCGAATGATAAATAAGTAAAATGACCATTTGTCATATTTTCTTCAAATTGTATTTTACAGTGATAATATTCGTTTTATTACACAAAAACAAATCCATAATTGTTCGTTTGACATTTGAAGCCTGTGTTAACAACGGCGAATGCATGTGGGCAATATACATGTATAAGTAAATGGTAAAAAACGGACAAAGCGTGCGATCATGTGCCTTGAAGGAGTAAGCAACCTTTGCCGCACCCATTAAAATCTGTAATGAAATCCATATAAAACGTGGTGTAAATCATGGTTACACTGACAACGATTCAACAAACATCGGAACGAAACACCAACATGTCCGATATTGAAAGGTAGTAATAACAGACTAGGTAATTATAAGATTTTCCTTAAACACCATTTTTACATATGATAAATATAGTTTATCATTACGCAGTTTGTCCCTTATTTGAAATAATCGACTACTGAGCAGAAAATGGCATATCGGATCAATTGGGAGATATACGTTTAGTCCATAAATAGTTGATGAAAAGGTCATTATAACTTAAGTGATGGTGTAAAATAAATAAAAGTGACGAATGATGAATCGAAACCTTCCAATAATTCAATTTGGTTGGCAATGTTCGGGAGTTTTTTAAGATCCGTTATAATATACATTACATAGAAGTATTGCATACAAAATGGCTTATTTAGTGTTGCTATTGGATAAAGATGAATTCCTTTCCATGGACTGCATTAAAGTAAATAACTAAATGCTAAATTGTACATCTTCTCTGCAATACAAGAGTGTTACAAAACAGTGAGTAAGCTTGAAATCTATTTATGTATTGGTGATATTACAGTAAGCTTGAAATCTAATTATTTATTGGCGATGTAACAGTCTCTAACTATATTTTACAAGATTACGCTAGTTCCATACCCATCAATCTTGACTTATGCAATCCACAAGTTTTATAACTATTGATCTTAATACACCCATTTCAGTTTTTGTGTATGGCAAATTGTAGTCTGCCAGGGTTTGCAGATTTGTAAATTCACTTAATGATAGGTTGTTACTCCTCACGTGTTTCATTGGACTTGACTGTGGACTCACGGCGGGTGTGACCGGTCGACAGGGGATGCTTACTCCTCCATGGCACCTGATCCCACCTCTTGGTTTCCAGAGGTCCGTGTTTGTCCATTTTTTACCGGATTTGTATCTGTGTCCTGGACATTCTATTGATTTATACTTTGGTATATTGTTTTACAAGTCTGCCAGGTTTCTCCTCGCATTACGTGTAAATTCCCTTAATACATGTAATAGCTTGTGTGACAAGTGACTTTTGATGTGTTTTGATAATATTACTGATTCTTTTATGAGTAAGTTAATGCTACATTTTATTTTAATGCAAAATTTAACTTTTGTATAGTGCATTCTAGTTATCATTTTATGAGTTTACTATCGTTTTTGACCTATTTCATTAATGATCATGTTGTTTTTGTGCGAGTACATAGAATTCAGTTTATCTTCAATACTAAAATAAATCTCTTACATAGAGTTTTCAGTCTTTGAACTCCAAACACGTGGTCATGTAACCCCCCTCCCCCCAACTGTATATAAAAACAAATCACACAGATTAAGGACAATTTTTGCAAAGATGTAATTCCTATATTTATATCAATTTTTAAAAAGTATTTTCACCTAATAGTAATTTTTCTATTTCAGCATTATAATACAATGTATAGGCAAATACCAATACCTTATAAAGAGAAAGATATTTCATAGATTTTTATATTTTGCCAGAATTTGGCAAAAGTCGATACTTTGACAGAGATGGTTGAGGAGTGAAAGGATCTACAACTCTTAAAGAGATTGTACTAAACGCTGTCTGTTGTCATATGGGTGAAAATAAACAAACAAACAAACAAAACACACAAATATAAAGAACAATCAACCAATTTCATATATTTAAGGAAAAGTAAAAATACACATCATGTTTGGTATTTAGCCAAGTCATATCTAGATACCGCTTTATCTGCCTAAATCAAATATATTTAGTTGACTCATCATGAAAAGGACACTGAAGACCATCGGGTGATGAATTCACAAATTGAATGACCTGCGATGTACTAATAGCTGTCTGTTGTCATATGGGTGAAAATAAACAAACAAACAAACAAAACACAAATATAACGAACAATCAACCCATTTCATATATTTAAGGGAAACTGAAAATATACATCATGTTTGGTATTTAGCCAAGTCATATCTAGATACCGCTTTATCTGCCTAAATCAAATATATTTAGTTGACTCATCATGAAAAGGACACTGAAGACCATCGGGCGATGAATTCACAAATTGAATGACCTGCGATTTGCAAATGTGGTTAAGACGAAAGTAACAATATCCTTCCGAGGCTTGGACAGTGATTATCATAAAAATTATGTAGATTTTCCTTTTTTAAGCGTGGAAGCTTCTACTTAAGACTGGTTATCAATGAAAAACTAGGTATATGATCAATGCAGTTCGCATAATTAATTCATGAGTATTACAACGTTGAAATTCAGTTTATCAATATAAAAGGTAAATCGACAACTTTACTTTGATTTACATTTGTAATCAATTTCACATCTAGGAAAATATCTATTAGAGTAGAACCGAATCTGTCGAAAGGGTATATCTGAACGTTTTATTGAGTATTTTGCATAACTGAAAAATATTACTTGTCTTTAATGATTGTCAGTTTAATGAATGAAAATTCTAAAAAGTAAAATGTAATTATAAACAATTCACTTTCCCAGTCTATCAGTGTCAGTTCTAGACGTAATTAATGATGTGAAAACAACGCTGAAAGCAATCGAGTTTCAATTTTGAGAAATTTTCTCAAGGTTTATATACGAGATTGTTTCTTTGAAATTCTACGAGGAACGGTAAACTTTAACAGACTAGAAAATTAAAACGCTTCAGGCGTCGTATATAGCGTATCAATCTTGCATAAAAACTTTGCATGCAGTTGCGTGCCCTTGTTAGATGTAAGGACATACCAATATATCCTTGTATAGGAAGACGATTGATATCTAACAATAAAAGTTTTAGTAACATACGGAACCGTGTGCACACGGCCATCAATGTAACAAACGCAAAGAACATTGTGTAGACGATAGCCAGGGTAACATACGGATCAGTGTGCAGACAATAGCTAAAGTAACAAACGGAGCGAATAGTTTGTAGACGATCGTCAGGGTAACACATGGAGCAGTGTGCAGACGATCACCAGGGTATCAAACGGAGCAGAGTGCAGACGACCGTCAAAGCAACAAATAGAGCAGTGTGCAGACGACAGTCGAGGTAACAAACGGAGCAGTGTGCAGACGATCAAAATGTATTTTTCAATTAAAATTATTTAAACGTTTTTATTCCAGAAAAGTATATTAGATCAGAAGACATATGTATTACATAACGTGTTTTTGTATGTACCAGGTGATCGAAGATTGTGTTGCGAATCCTCAAGGTCATGAGGACCAGGGAAAAGTTTAAAAGTCTAATTTGAAACTCTACTTACAAAATCTCAGAAATAATCAATTATGAAACACCAAAAGATACTTTCTTAGTAAAGAAAGTAAGACATGTCATTTCACAAATTTTATTATTTATTATTTTAAGTTATTTGAATATGAATTTTGAATATTGTTTTACGCCAAACTCAATAATTTTTCAGTTATAACGTGGCGGCCAATTTTCAATGATGGAGGAGAGAACCCGATTACAATTTACGCAGGAAGAGACCAACGGCCTTCCCGAAGTAAATTGGCGAAGTTTGTCAAAAAAATCATCTTAGATTCCAGCGGGACTCGCATCTGCGCTGACAGTAAGTGAGGTACTTAACTCATTTTCCCGTAGAGACACATTTTGACTGGTCTTAGTCATTGTGTTTCAGGGGTTGATGAGTTAATGATTTAAAGCGCGACGCTCTAACCATTCGGCCACGGAGGTCTCTTCATTTTATGTTATATTTTATAATGAATGCTCTTTCTCTCTCTCTCTCTCTCTCTCTCTCTCTCTCTCTCTCTCTCTCTCTCTCTCTCTCTCTCTCTCTCTCTCTCTCATTTAAAGTGAATACACGAACATTTTCATTTTGGATGTAGTCTTGACACCATTGCAGTAAATGACATAAGAATTTCTCGCGTAAAATTTAAATCATATTTTGTCCTGGGAGATTTCAAAGAGTTCAAAAATATTTCGTGGGGAAATGAATCTTTTCATGCATGTCCATTTCAATCACCCTTCCATTCACATCCTTGGCTTTTGCACTTTTACATTAGTAATAGAATGAGTTTCTGTCACATTTCATTTTGTTTCATTAACAAATGTTATCAATTGATATATTCTAATTTCCTGTCTTAGGGTGAAAATTTGCTCCCTTCTTCACTGTAATGTGATTCGGAAATGAGGGTTCTCAAGTGAACAGCGATATTCATTTCTGGTAAATTTGAACTTAGTTTTACATGATCAGGGTAACAAACAGTAATGCAATTTTTCGGTTCTTATAAGGTCTTGTTTGACATAACAAACTGCTGTAATAAAGTGACGCCAACGTAAAACTTTCCCATTTGGCGGCTCAAACTATATCAATTAAATTTCCATGACGAACTTTATAGACACTCAGTTATAAATATCAGTAAATATCCAGAGAGAATACATTGAGTTCTAAACATTAGTGACATACAGATCAATTTACACAAATCTTACTCGTCTCAGATATCGAATGGATCGCGTTAAATTGCAAAAGGCTTCTGCTGGGAAATAAAATTTAAAATGTATCCATTTCTTTGAAATGTAAAAGAGAAAACAAATAAAGAGAAATTAAGATAGAATAGGATAGAGAAAGCAATAACCGAGAATCTACCAATGTACCTGAATGTGTTTTTAAACTACGGTAAATGCTTTGGTGATTGACAATATAATGCGAATTGCTGTTTTACAGGGATATTTTATAGAATAATACCTCTTATAAATGGATAAATGTTCAGTGCAAAAGCATGTAAGTAGTCATTGCCCTGATGTTGCCCGTGTGTTTTGACGTAAGTGCTAACATCTTCATTTACAATGTTAATTTTATGTGGTTCTTTTCTCATTACCAAGTATACGTACCGACGAAATGGCTGTTTATCCCATGTCGATGTACAACGACAATAATAAGAGATAGATTTAAATATCTGAAGATGCTGTGAATATTTCATTATCACTTTGCTTGTATATATTGAAAATAAGTCATTCCTTGTCGATAGCGTAAGCTCTAAAATCCGAGTACTGAACCATAAAACTTTAGAATTTGCCCAAATCTTAGAGTATTCTAAATCTGGCCTGCTCAGCCAAATACATTTTAGGATTAGCACACATGTAGTACAATTTTATCAAAGTTAAGCTTTAAGGTGCTAAGACCAGGAGATGCATGGGTACTACAGATTGTTTCATATATAACTAGGAAAAATCATGTCTTCAGCTCATTTGAAACTAGAATGATAATTGTGCAATATATTTTCAAATTGATTTATTTAGTTTAAAATAGTATGTAAATTTTAATGCCAATAATTAAATTTGCTGATATTTAATTTCGCACTCAGAAACCGCAAGTCGTACGATAAGATGACTGCTAAGCAGCTCGCACAGAGTACACATACATTTACTAAGTTTTGGATGCACGTTTTGCATTGTGGGTATATGTTGATGACAATGAAATTATTTACCAGCAATATACTAATTAATTAAACCCAATTCCTTATCATGTATCACATCTACTTGTATAACATTAGGTACATAATGAACGTAATCTTAATAGGAATCAAATTACATTTTAACTCTAATGTCTAGGCTTGGCATAACCGACGCATGTCATTAAATTGAATGTTTCACTATTTTTTTTTTTGCTGTCAAACTAACAAATTGCTATATGTTGGTTGCAAAATGTTTTACATATCTCGATTGAACACAGGAAATTGACATCAAATGTTTTTGCTCAAATGTAAAGAGACGGCCAGGAGCTCGCAGGTTCACTGCATGATAGTCGAATTACATCAAGCTGTCGTGTGAAAATTGTTGCGACAATACAATGGAAAGTCGATAGAATGAACGGAATTGTCTGTTGGACACGGGGAGACACACATGAACACGAATGCAAATACCCCCCCCCACAAACATATATAAATACACACATCTACATACATACACACATACACACTACACGCCAGTTGTCTTTCTAATGATCATTTATCTATCTATCTATCTATCTATCTATCTATCTATCTATCTACTTGTTTCTATGGCTATCTGTCCCTCTATCTATGCAACGTGCATACATACAAATGTCTGTTGGCAGCTTTTATATTTGTCTCGTCCGTTTGAGTAAAGCCAAAACGAAGATTTTGTTAGGAAGTTGGATATAGCTTTAAATTCTCTCATTATTTTTACATTATCTTTCATTTGAATTTGAAGTATTCTTTTGAACGAATTATCAAATAAATCTAGAAATAAATAAAACTATTACAAAGATGATGAATATATTCTGTTTGAATCATTTAAACACGAAACGAAACATTTTCAAACGTTTAGCTGAAATCTATCCTCTACATCATGAGGAACGACATCGTGTAAGAAAGGATACTATAAGTAAAATTTATGCTTTCTGTTGAATCGTCTTTTCATATTTGTATTCGTTTTATCATTGCATCTCACAAAATGCATTTTTCGACCTTCCTGTATTACGCTATGTCTCCAAATCTTATAAAACAACTTTTTGATAAAATACATCTCTACTATATAAATAATGGCTTATTTTTCAAAACTGTGCATAACTATTTTACATCCGTGTTATGACCACGTTGATTCTTGTGACATGACGTGTATAATGACATTTGATTAGCAATCAATTCCAGCATTTTAATACACAAGGGTTGACTGGTATGTTTTGAACCTTGTATTAAATGAGTTAAGCAGGTTTATATATATATATATATATATATATATATATATATATATATATATATATATATATATATATATATATATATATATATATATATATATATATATAGTGTGGAACCTCGCTATTAAGACCACCTATCTGACTGACTAAAAGTGGTCTGATTAGTGAGGTGGTCTTTTAAGTGAGGTGCTATACTTCTTAGATATTTATCAAGAGACTGAAAACTTGTGGTCTAAAATGCGAGGTGGTCTCCTAAATGAGGTGGTCTTTAGGCGAGGTTCCACTGTATATATGTATATATATATATATATATCGACAACCAACAGAATGGCTTTTCTACGTGGACGAGATAATTGCTGATCAAATTTAGCCGTAATAATAACAAATTATTTAAATCAACATATCCCATTATTTTAATAAAGGGAAAAATAAAACTTTTTATAGATAATATTAATTCTTTATTTTGTACTGTGTTATAATTTATATCCACTGAAATCGTTCTATGCTTTTGGGATGTCTTGGAAAATCGAATGTTACTGATAAAGTATTTGTGCATCTCAGAATATAAAAATACAAGCTAAATAGTAGATAAGTAAACAATTGAATTAATTAATACATATCAAGATAAATAAATTACAAAAACAATAATTCAGTTCAGGATTTCTGTATTCGTAGCGTGCGCAAAGTTTGTACTTTATATTAAAGTGCATGGTGTATGTGGGCAACTGATGGAAGGTTTACGTTTTGACCGCAATCAGTCATCATAAAGGTTGTTCCCTGTGGACATGGCTGACAGTAATATCAATTTGTAGTATTTAAAATCATCGTCTGGAACTAATCATTGCTTAAACTTCACGTGGAGACTGACAATCGACTGTTAGTTCATAAACAAATTAATCTGATATTGAATGTAATTTTATTACTAAGCAAGAGAAGAGCGATTTTTTTATATACATATGTAATCAAATATTTAAATTTCCCTTTATATAAATCCCATTGAACGTTTCATCGCGGATATCGGAACATGCAACAATAGTATGATGAATGACTCAACTGATCACCAAATCCTTGGCAGTCTATTTCCTGATGGGAAAAGTTTTGAATTATACAAATAAAAAAATACCGATCAATTCGATGATTTTTTTTGTCATATGGGGTTTTCATCATCTCTGCAATTCTCGGTCTGTTGCGTATCATTGAAAAAATCAAAATATATCTTCATAAAACAGATTTAACCACATGATATGTTCGCTGACGGATCTCTTTCGTTTTACAAAAAAGCTCTGGTCCATTACAAGTAATTCAATTGACTTAATCGTGAATCTACAAACGCGATATTTCATTCCGAAAAGTATGGAAAATTTTATTGAACCGAACTTTTGTGCGATAAGTTCCAAATATAAATAATTCCATGCATATAATCTGAATTTTCTAGTTTCGTTATTACCAAAATAGAGCTTTCAGGGTCAATTTACTATAAATTATGAGAGTTTACCGCCGGACGGTTAATTAAAGTTAAGTTTATATCCAAGCAACATACGTTACATAAATAACTTCTTATCGGTAGTTACGATTCTTTTCACAAATTGACAAGAATTACAATAATGGTTGTTTGAAAGGATAACATTTATACAGTAACCAGATACAATACCTATTTCGACTAATGACCGATCGATATGTACCGATGTTAATATTTCTAAACCACAGCATTAATTCCATTCCTAGCAGACGTGGGATCCACGAATATCAAGAACACAAAGCTAAATCGTTGTGCAAAATGAAGAAAGCGAAACAAAAATTTATGAGAGACCCAAACTTCACAAAAGGCTATACAAACAGAGGCGCATAGCATTGTCCAGCAAATTTTCCAGCAGACCTTTATCTTTACTCCTTGCCAGAATACTGACAGCAGTTAAGGAGAAATTTCAATAATACAGTACAATTGCTTATTCCAGAAGCGTTGTAAATAAGATATGAATACTTCAATTCCAAATAACTTTTGGCAAATTTGAAGACACACCTTTTTTCTGAAATTCATGGTATCACATCATACAATTTTATTTCAACTTTTCATGGTACAACTTGGCACGGAAAATTAAAGCAGATACCTTTTGGAATCATCTACAACTATGGCACGTTAAACTTAGCTTTTCTCAGTCAAACCTAGTTTTTCTCCATTTAATATGTATTACAAGTCAAATCTAGGTTTTCTCCAGTTCATCCTAGTTTTTCTCGTAACCCACATGGATTGGAGAAAAACTAGGTCTGAACTGAAAAAAAAATTAGGATTAAATGCGCCAAAATCACATGAATTTGATTGCTGCGCAGTTACACATAGTTTTGCTAAGATTACTAGTTTTACTAAGTTTATCTAAAAAAAAAAACTCGGTTTAACCCATTTTTGTGATTTTGGCGCCGTTCAACCTAGTTTTCTCTCAGTTAAATGCTAAACTTCTGAAAAGCTAAGATATTCATTTTTACAGTAGGTACTCTTAAACGGATTTGGAGACACATTTAGAATTATAAATTGGTCTTGTATGATACCACTTTTCTTTCGTAGATATATCTATATTAAATTCGAGCACAGCTGATGAAATACTTTTGACAGAAACGATCGTGTTAAGCATTTATGTTGGAATCCTTTGTACTTAGTAAACTGTATGTTTGGTGTTGTTAATAATATTTAAACCCAGTTTTTTCTTTAGTTAATGTGGGTTTAACTGAGGAAACTCAATAATGGAATTATGACGTGTCATTCTTTTTCACTAAGAGCGGTACCCGAAATTTAAATACCTAGAGAATGGTTATTATGATACTTATATCGTCTGCTTCTACACTTAAATACACTGAAGGTGATACAAAAAGATGCTAGAATCTGTAAATAGACAAAATATTTGTGATATTTGGAGACTAGGTCTTTCAGCAAACTGTTGGCATTCGAGTAAGAACCAATTGTGCCCCTTTATTCGCTGACTTGTTCATTTAACTATATGAAGCAGACGTTATTCATAAGCTTCTTAAAGAAAATTAGAAAAACCTACGGTAGCCTTGATGTTTAAATATATTTGACAGTTTATCAATTAATAACGACAATATATATATATATATATATATATATATATATAATAATATATATATACAATATATATATATATATATATATATCTGTGTGTGTGTGTGTGTGTGTGTGTGTGTGTGTGTGTGTGTGTATGCGATATATCCTAAACGAACTAAAACATAAAGGCACAAAAGGCACACGTGCTGCGTACATTATATTTTAGTCACTGTGGACAAAACGGAAATTACAAACAATGCTTTACGACAAAGGCGACGATTCCTACATTACTGATCGTCATTTTCCTCATTTAAGTAGTAATATCCCGCTATCAACTACAAATGGTGTATATACAGTAAAACCTGCTACAGCGGCCACCTTTATATAAGGATTGTCTGTGTATAAAGGCCAGATTGTCCCCTGACTGCATACTTTAACTAAATTGAACCTATGTATAAGGGTCATCTGCTCATTAAGGTCAATATTTTTCGTCCCTTGTGTGGCCAGTATATACAGGTTTCACTGTATCTCGAAAATGATCCGACATGCCAGGGTGTTCAACATATGAACATTTTATAAACAGAGGCAACGTACTTATTTGCAAGTTGTTGTCACTGTGATATCGGGAATAGTTTTTAATGTCAACGTTCCGCAAGTTTCACGGTTTGAACCAATAGTGACGAGGATATATTTCCCACATATTTCATTCAATCTGGTGTTTCAGATCGCAATTGTATTTATGTTGAGAACATTTGTTTATCCAATTTGTCGTGTTATAATATACTTGGAGTTCCGATTATAATTATTCATTGGTACTTCTTCATTTTTATCTTGTGTTTAGGTTAACACGTTTTGAAAGCACGCTCCGAAGTATTATACGTACTTGATGTTTAAGTAATATTATATGTCATTTATTGTTTAATTTTACTTTCTATATTAGTATATGTTTGTCTATATGAATTCACATTCATGATTTGAATACATCTTCATTTTATACATATGTACAATTTCACATCAAATCAAAGAGGTAGGAATTGGCTTTAATCTTCTAAGGTTGTGACGATTTCCACTTCCGGATTGTCAAATTCGCAATCATCAAAATTAATGCTTCATTTCCTTCATCTGCGATGGATAGCTTGAGTGAAGTGAAGCAGAAGTTGCTAAGATGATAGAATACCGTGTCGGGCGGAACAACATCCTGATGAAGGTAGAATTACTTATAAACCTACAAGATTTCTATCAAACGAAAACTTGATATTGTTTATTTCGTACAAATAACTTTCAGAAAACCATTATAAACAAAACGAGTTTGTTTTCCATTATACTCGACAGGCAAAATATGTGAAGGTATTTAATAGTGTGAACTTATATAGCATGAGATGTGAAAAATGTTGTTATAATCATGCCATTCATAATCTGATGAAAATGTGAATATAAAAATTGTTTAGTATATCGTTGAATTTGAAAAATGAGTGACACTTTAATTTGAATGACTGAACCAGACTGCAGCAAGTGTGTCATATTGCTCACCAGAGACACTTTATAGATACCATCCTATCTTGATGTATAAAATTACGTGTCAACCTTGACGTATCACCGGAGTTTTTATTTTTAAGCATTTCGTACTTCTGATTTGGTTCTTAGGAGGCATGAAATTGGTTGAGAAAGTGTTAACATCCGTTAATGTCCGTTTGGTGGCCTAGTAGTCTATGTGACTCTTATCCAGTCAATGTCTTAATCTTGCATATTTTTGGTATTGTATGCAACCACTGTTTGCTTTGGACTTCTACATCTATTTTGAATCTGAGTTCAACTTTTGAATTCTTATTCATAGAAACGATCACCTTGAGCATTTGTTCTGGAATGATTTTGTTAAACTATACCTTTGGTATCATGTTGACAATATTGTATACCTTTTTACAGTGGTTACAGTTCTACCGAGGTAAAGTGGAACATGTTTACAAACACAACGAGTCTAAATTAAATCATAACAGGGGTGACAAGCTACTTGTTGACACAAACATATTATGACTTCAGGAATGAATTAAATTCGTTCAAGACAATCTATTTTGTTTGTACATGTACAACCTATTTTTGTTTTTTTAACAGAACCCGGATGTACCAGTTTACCTTAACATACCTATAAACCTGTTTTTAAGTTATGTGCCTGCACTATGCTATTAGCATTTCATAATTACAAAGTCCTAACTTCACATGTCGTGTTGGACACATTGTCTTACACCCATACAAAACATTTATTTAATCATGATATAACCCAAAATACCAAATTACATGTATTAACTGTCGGGATGTCAGAATGGCGATATACAAAAAAAGTGAACATTGACCAAAACAGACCCCAGGATATTCCAAATGTTGGATCAGGTTTCATGGAGAAATAAAGAATTTCTGTCCACTGGTAACACTTGCTTTATGTAAGAAGTCAGATAGAACAAGTAAGAGATAAATACTAATCACAATCACGTTTTCCACTTGTTTCTATAAAGGCGATTTTTCATTATAAAATAAATCAATAATCGATTACATCTCCTCTTAGTTCAATCTAACACAAATCAATTAATTTTTTCACCACTGAAAATGATTTTGTTTTTTAATTTGATAGATTCGGGTCCACATGTAGATATTTTCGTAGTTGTACTATATATACATCTATTCGTTATTTCATCTGTTTTAAAACGGCTTTACTTACCAACATCAAAGTAATAAAACTACTGATAGCTTCAAATTAACTACACCCCCGACTGTATGATTTTTTTTATCGAAAATAGCAGCATGATGAAACTGATATATCAATTTCATTCTTAAACAGGTTAGATCTAAGCTAACGGCGTCTTCTACAGGTGCTGGTGAGTGGGAATAGAAACGATAGAAATATGTGAAGAAAATACATAATCTCAAACAAAGTAATAAGTAATGATGATGATGATGATGATGATGATGATGATGAAGATGATGATGATGATGATGATGATGATGATCAGATAACTGACAGCTGCGAAAACATCCACCTGAATTTTGATGGTATAGGTGTGAATTTGTTTAGATAATGTAGATTTGAATTGCATATAAAATTTAGCAAACTTTCGATACCAAAAAACACTCACTCACACATAGACGTTAATTAAGTGATCATAAAGGCATTAAGAACTGACTTCATTTATTAAAAAGCAAATTATATTCTGAATGATTTCATAACGATGTAGTTCATTACAACGAAGACGATGCAATGATGAAAATGTCGATGAAAATTACAATGGTTCAGTGCATACATGAATCTGATATAGATCGTTATGTGCTTTTATTTTTCTGGTAAGGCAACGGATTTTTTGTACAAAGAATATATTCATGGAAGTAATGTCAATGAGGTTTTACAACGATGATAATATCCGAATACGTACTACTCTGTTCTTTTAAGATCAATACTGCAAACATTAAAACGTATTACAAAACATATTGCCGTTC
>BROG01000003.1:527500-590000 GCA_030159075.1 Atrina japonica
CATACTTAACATATAGTCGACAATGGAAATAAAGTGTGGAAATTGATGTTCTTAACACACACACACACACACACACACACACACACACACACACACACACACACACACATGATAGTGTATTGTGACGCTACACTGTTGCGGTGCCATGTTAATGTTTTTAAAAGCTTCGTTAAGCCGATTTATCGAAATGACAGAAGAATCGAAAATACCCTGACATTTCTTTTTCTGAAACAGCAACGGTGAAACCCTATTCTAATGCCTTCAGTTTTGAATAAGCATTTTAATGACGAAAATGATCAAAAATTTGTCGTTATACATATTATTCTGCTGAAAATATTAATGCACTTAGGAAAGTAGTTACATATTTGTCATTTGGATTTGATAATTTCAAAACCGATTTATTGATAAAGTAATGAAACGATATATTTATATTTCATATATGAAATGAACAATTCTAAAAACTGAAAAAAATGTTTCGATTTATTACGAAATACGTAAACAGAAAAGTTCAACAAGTGCATCAAACTTAAGTTAGTTAAACCGTGTCATATAAAACAAGCAGTGACACGTGAATCCCCTGCAAAGTTTCAGCTTCACCGACCAATGAAAGAACGCAAAACAAACAACAGAATACCTGTTCATGCTTGCAGATAAGTACATGTAATGTGCAAAAATATTATCTTTTATTTAGAAATGAAATAGACTCCCATTGCCTCCTTCATATTTTCACCACAGGTTTTAGCTTCATAAGAGTATTATGTTTTCAATTCCACTTATCGCATTCACTTGGATGTTTAGAGCATGGCATATTTCTAGTGGAAGGGTCCCTTGTTTGTGTAATAAACAACACCCTGCACGTTTATTGCGTTGCAGACTCCAGTACTAATAAATCCTTCAGGGTAAAAATTCGTTTATCTTGAGTACGTTTTTGATTCTTTGATTGGTAATTATGTTTTGCCTCGGACTGAAATGTCGCCATTTCATTGGGTATACAAATTATGTGACTGTCTTCAGTGGGTCTACGGTCAGCGGGTGACGTAATGCTTAATTATGTTTACAAAGGCAACTAAAGACATTTCCTAAATGGGAATATGATCTGCGACAGAACAAGACAGTTATTAGGTTTGTTACTGACCGTCCACGGGAATATGTTGGGTTAATCTAGTCCAGGGAAGGATCGGCTTCGCCTAGCCTTCCATAAACTTCATCATCTCGACGTATGTCCGTGGATAGTCAGTAACAAACCTAATTACTAATTACTAATTAATACATACTTATATACACATATATAAATATGCATACACCTGCCTATGCAAACAAACATTCACACATTATATATGAATGTGTACCGAGATGCATATCCACTGGCACATGCATGTACACATTTGGTATCATGAATATAGTAAACATACATGAAAAGCATATAGTAAGTAGCCTTCTTATACTGTGGATTAACTCATATACTCACTTTATCTCGCGTTTATGTGCCTACATACACGTTAATACTCACATAGGCGCAAGTATGCATGTTATATACTCATGTATCTCAAATATATATATATATATATATATATATATATATATATATATATATATTATATATATATATATATATATATATATATATATATATATATATATAAAGACCGTATGTGTGAAGTAAGTTACATAAAGTTTTGTATTACAATCAGTTTTAGTTTGGTATTATAACTTTGGTAGTATGTTTATAATATTTATAACCACTAGGTCGTTGCCACTGCTGGTGGACCGTTTGAGTCCCCGAGGGTATACATAAACTTAGTACCTAGTATTTCGGTACCAGCTGTTCATCTTATACTGAAGTAATATTTGGCACTGATAACATCATTTAAATTCAATTTTTTTTCCAAAGCTAAGATAGTCATTTCTAACAGTGGTTACTCTTAGACGGATTTTGGCTAGTATATCGTCTTGAGCATTATAACTTTGGTAGTATGTTTATAATATATATACATGTATATGTTCTCCTTATTCGGTTAGCACAATAACCATCCCTCACACGCATATGTACACATGTATATACATATACAAGTATAAGCACACATGGATACAGAACTATATACTCATATATACACATACACATATACGCACGCATAGTAGCATATACACAAACACACATACATGTACACATTTGATTTGTACTGTATTCCTGCGTACTAAATAAAATGAAGTTTATGACATATGTTTAGGCATACAAAGTAAGTATTTACTATCAAACCTGCATATATATATATATATATATATATATATATATATATATATATATATATATATATATGTGTGTGTGTGTGTGTGTGTGTGTGTGTGTATGTGTGTGTGTGTGTGTACATCTGAAAGACTGTATGTGTGAAGTAAATTACATAAAGTTTTGTATTACAATCAGTTTTAGTTTGGTTTATTACGTAAATAGTATGTTTATCTCCTTGCAATAGAGGGAAGTTTACCAATTAATGAATTGAGGGAAAAGTATCATTGTCTGGATGTCTGTTTATATAACATATATAGATTATTAACAAACTTTGGTCTGGGAGTTACCTACATGCACAGACAAAAAATGATAAGAGGAGGATAAGAAATTCCGAAAAGTGGTTTTTATGACATACAGTTTTTCAAAATTTTCACATAAATGGGTGATCTCAGTATTTTTCAAGTGTATCATATAGTAAGGTTTTAGGTATATTTTTATATTTTCAAAACAATTTTCCCGTTCTCGTGAATAATGAAATATTAAATATTTAACTAGAATAATTCTCTGATTCTCTGATATTCCAAAAATTATATCATTCAATGTAGAGTTTATTATCATTATGCACGTGCTGACACATTATATACCTGTTAATCGATGTTTTCAGAAATAAACAAATATTCAAACCTGTAGATCTACCTGTAACGTTGACATTCTTTTTTAATTATTATTTCAAGCACTGGAGAATATATTATGTGAGGAGTAGAATAACGATTAAAATTATTGCTGAAAAGTAGATTACTAAATAGGAAAGAATAATGTTCCTTATGCAAAATGATATTGAAGCAGCTAGTGTGAACCATAAAATACCTCACATGAGCATAACTGAAAAACATCCATGTTATTTTACACAGACAGAAAGAAAAAAAGGAATAAGCCTTTTATGTGAAAAAGTAAAGAATATGCACCGCTTTATGCAGTGCTTGTATAGATACATGTGTAACGTTCAACTAAAGAAATTTTACAGAACATTGTCGGAAAAACCATGTTTATTTTCCGTTCCCACTCTTTGGAGAACACTTAACGGTACATCAGAACAGGAAACAGCGAAATCAACTATAGTGCAGTGAACGCAAAAGCCGGTCTACCTAGTAGAATGAACCGGAAACCGAGTCTACTATTTCCGTGTATTTACTCACGGTTGTCACGTCGTGCAATGTTAAGTGAAATTGCACACCATCAATCATGCAACATTTACAGATAATCATGCATTAAAAAATATTTATCATAACGCTCGTTATGTATCGGGACATTTGAAATGTTATTACAGAACAGGCAATATAAAGGATGAAAAACATTCCAAAATTGTTAAAACAGTCATGAGTGTCATTTATCCACTTAGTGAATGCTGTCATTCCCACATGTAATATAAACTAAATCAATTCATATTTAATAACACACATTATTTTCTATTGTTAGACGAGTTGACATTTTTGACATGCACTAATAATATTTCTTATGCATAACTTTTACGACAGACTTAATTTCATCATGATTATTTCTGCTCAACCAAAAGATTGATTTCATAAATTATGAAAATGGAAGATAATGTTTAAAGACAACTGAATTGATCACAATAAATTGCTGCAATCACATACTATGTTCATTCATGCAGTCCTAGTATATATATTTGAACCAGCAAATATCATGACAATGGTCAAATTGCGTTATATGCATTGCGTCCGATAATGCACTTCTAGTACATGAACCTGCAAGTATTAATACAGAGGTCACATAAAGAATAATACATGACACAATCTGTATCACATGAAACATCAACCCGAGACTCCAATATCAGACCGAGGTCCGTAGGCCCGAGGGGTGGTATTGGTCAAGGATTGATATGGCATGTGATACAGATTTTGCCATGTTTTGTTGTTTTTATCATATATTTAAAATCCTACTGGTAAATAGACAAATATTAAATATCAACGATAAAAATATAGTTTTAATTTCTTTTATAAACTTAATATAAACTTTATATAAACTTAAAATTAGCCTTAATCAAGATTCTTTGTTGAAACAATTTGTATTTTAGTGTAAATATGTTTTTAAGAGATAGCTGAAGTATCGTTAGACCTACAGGAACTTTGAACATTCATGAATCCCTGTTGTGAGGCTGTTCACGGCTGAACATTGTGTTGAAGGGAATAACCTACAGTACTCCGTGTATTCGTATCTAAATCATGAAATGCACAACTATTTGCGGTGTATTGAACCTACCTTTGGAATATCATTACACTTGTTAAATCGAATGTTTAGTAAATCAAACGATTCTTTCACATTTTCATTCAACAATCTTAAAAAATGTTCAAAATCAGGCCTAATATTTCACAGAATGTGCTTAGACTTGCGTTTAGTAAAGCAAAGTATAGGTTAATGACTGAAGAGGAAAACAATCGAGATGTTCCGAATAATAAAAATACAAGAAACGTTCCAAATCGGAGTGCGATAAAAGATTACAAGGGTGTGATAAGGGGAGGGCTGATACAGGGTGTGTGATAAAGGGCACGTGCTGGCTCCTCTATCAGAGATGAAAAAAACCCTGTATTTTGAAGTAAGTATATGAAAATCTTTATAATCTGAAATGTAAATACTAAATCAGTGGTAAAATGATGTAATATATACTACGTCCTCAGATACAACTATCAAGGCAAACTAGAATGACGTAACGAACTAAGTCCTGAAAATACCATTGCCATAGTAGAATGACGTGACTTTATACGCACTACGTTCTGAAATACAAATACTATTGCCGTGATAGAACGATGTGACGGCATATGCACCATGTCCTGAAATATAAATGGTAGAATGACGTGACTTTATACGCACTACGCTCTGAAATACAAATACCATTGCCGTAGAAATGTACTGTCAGTGTATGAACATTCAAATATCAAGGTGGAGAACAAATGACGATGTATGTATTACAGTTGGGAATGCAAATAACATGGCTGTGGTAAAATGACGCAATATGAGGTTAAGTGCCAGTGTACTTGTAAACCTGCAGATATCGATACCAAATGACTATGTATACACTTCATCTGATGCTATTATACCTGCATGAACCTGCAAATATCAAAACAGAGATAAAATGGTATGATATGCACTGCTTCTTAAAAAAGTACTGATAGAATATAGACTTGCAAATATCAAGGCAAAAGGCAAAGGTTGCACATCGCTTATTCGTTGTTCCCAAATTTGAAAACATAAATACATATTCGAGTCATTTCTTTAGATTTTAGCGCATATATTCATCGATCGTAGGAACAGAATGGCCAATAGAAAATGCAAATTGGATATTAATAATTCATATTATGTGTATTATAGCCAATCTCAGATACCGGCAGAAAACATTTAAGTATCTTTACTTGATACTTGAGTTTAATGTAAGGCGCTGTACTAATCAGCACAGAAACTACGCAGTTTACTAAAGGTAGTGATGGTTATGGATTATTTGATTACCATCTACTTACCGACACACACACATACATAAAGTCGTAATAACACAATTTGTAAACATTATACCAGGAAATGTAACTAAAGAACTATAAATTAACTCGCGATCTTTGCCATTTATCGTACCTCCGTTTTAATAGCAACAGCGGCACTTTAAATGTATCAAAATATAATTGGGTACTAATCCGTGCCCGATTGGTTTTAGCATCGCGCTTTAAACTATGAAGTCTCTCACTTCCTGTCAGCGCAAGTTCGAATCCCACTAGAACCATAGCTGATTTTCCTGAAAAAGTTTACAAGTTTACTTCCGGAAGGCCGGTGATCTCTTCCTGGGTAAATTGTAACCGGGTTCTCTCCTCCACCATTAAAAACTGGCCACCACCATATAACTGAAAAATTGTTGTGTGTGGCGTTAAACGCCATTCAAATGAAATCAAATTCTAAGTATAATGAAGAAGTTCCAGTGGATATTCGAAACTCCAAGTCCATTAGAATATGAAACATACTATGGCTAAACTTTCTTTCATTCCCAAAAATTTAGAAGCTAAACTTAACCACTTGTCTAAATTTTAGAAATTAATTAGTCATAAAGCTCGTAACGGTGTAAGAATTATTTGTAGAGTGCGAAAAAGTAAATTATAGTTGAAACATATCATTGCCCCGTTAATAACATTTTGCGGGTATAGGATGTAATTCAAATTAGGAATAATATTTACATTCTGTAACATCTTTCTGGATAAAAATTGAAGTGAATGACATGTTCATTCAAATAACCAATATTTTCATGTAACTTTTGATTAGATCTTGTTCTCTGCTGTGGTATTTGAGGTTTGTGCGTATTTCAATCAATGTTTTCCGATCAAGGATATGTTTGACATGCTAGTTATCATAACATAAATGATAATTGGATGTATTGGATATATATATATAAATATATATATATATATATATATATATATATATATATATATATATATATATATATATATATATATATATATATATATCTGTGTGTGTGCGTGTGTGTGTGTGTGTTGTTTTGCTATATGACTAAGGAAAGAATAATGAAAGTAATGTTAATGATTAACACATATGAATGAGGCTAATGAGAGTAAATATTTTGCACCTGGAGACCACCAGTAAATTATGAGTGTTTATTACATTCAAGTGAATAAAAGAATAGGAGAAAGGAGCGAGGAAGACAGAGCGAGATAAAGAAAGTTATGTGTGTATCACGCAATAGTATGTATGTATGTATGTATGTATGTATGTATGTATGTATGTATTTATGTATGTATGTATGTATCTATGTGTGAGTGTGCATGTATGTATGTATGTATATATGTATGTATGAATGTATGCATAGGCGTCGGAACCGGGGGGCTTTGCTTCCGACGCTGATGGTATGTATGTATGTATGTGTATATGTATGTATGTATGTATGCATGTATGTGCGTGCGTGCGTGTGTGATGAAGCATGTATGTATATATTGATGTATGTCTGTGTGCCTATCTATATGTATGTTTATATGTCTATATCTATTAAATATATCAATAAGATACCAATTGCAATAGATGCCTGTTTAATTTAACAATTTTGTGAATTTAGAGTTATTGAGACGTGGCGACCTTTATGTTGGAATTTATTTGGATAGCAAAATTACATAATGATGCCTCATATATTTTTGCTTAGTTTGATATGATCTAAACAATTACGAACAATCGTGATGTTCATGCCTGCTCCCGAGGTTCTCCGGAATTCCATGGCGCTGTCAACATTATGGCGTACGAAATTAATGCGATCGGCTTTATATGGGATTTTAATTTGGTATCGGTTTTATATGGGATTTTAACTGGGTATCAAATATGTTTATCCAGACAAGATTTCACATTCGAAGAGTTCACTTATTTACTTATGCAGTGACCAAAGCTTTTATTTCGTTGTCACATTTTCTTCTACTAAGATATTATTAGATTCAAAATTTATCTATCATCTTTAATATATTGCACGTATAATTTGGAATGTGGATAAGGCGATCTGGAGTGGTAGGGGATCTTTTCCAAAAATGTACTCTAAAACTGTGAATATACTTTCTCTTTTGGAACTATGTATAAGTTTTAAATTCGAAGCCAACTGATGAAGTTTTATTGACAGACACGATCATCTTGAGCAGTTTGATTTTGCTATAACTTTGGTATGCAATCCAATTCTTAAAATGCATTCTTATATTTAAATTGACATTAGTTATAATTACCCTAAACATTTCGATTTATTCTACTTGTACTTGATATTCAATAACAAGCTTTGCACAGGCATAAAAAAAATCTTATATTCCTATATATTTTGTCAAAATCAGTTTGTCATGTCCAATATGGCATTTATAAGCAAAAAGTAAGGTTAAATAAGTCAATTGCAATTGGAAAAGTGCCAAACCTTGGTTTCTCAATCAATTTTCACAAAATATATAAGAATTTAAGAATTTTCATGCCTTTGAAAGTATACACTGCAGATGCCGCTTTAAGCAAATTTGGTTCTACATCACACTTGTCTTAGAAACAGTGCATGGAATATACAATATATATTGCTTATATAACGTGGACATTGAGTCCGAAGTTTGTCATGTAATCCTCCAGCACATGACTGGTCAGAGCACGAACGTTTTATTTATTATTGTCAAATTTGAATTACTGTCTCTTGCAGGAATTATTTTGTATTTTGAAATATCAAAATGCAAGATGATTATTATACCTCTCCTCCATTACACCGGATCCCACCTAGGTATGCGTTTGTCCAATATTCATGTTGGAATCCATGATTTTTTTATTACTTAAACTATTGATAATAATTACCTGTAGATATAGGTTTTTTGTGGTGCCTCCTTGGTCAAGTGGTTACAGTGTGGTGCTTTAAATCATGAAGTTTCTAATCCCTAATTAGCGGGGATTCGAGATCCGCTGGAACCTACGCTGATTCTATGACAAAATGAGGTCACATTGCTTCCAAAAGGCAGAAGGTGGTGTAACCGGGTTCCTTCCTTTACCATAAATATGAAAAATAGTTGGCGGAAGTCGTACTTGTGTTTTAAAACACAATTCTAAACAAACCAAGAAATGGATATTTTGTCTCTTAGCAATACCAACTGTATGGTACGCAAAATCTCTATTAAACGGTGATCTTCATCACATTTTCACCATATCATAAATTTTCTATTGACTGATGATATCCATAATCGCATTAAAAAGTTTAACCTAGTTTTTGACAGTTAAATCAAAGTTATTTTCTAATAAAAACTAGTTCCTCTCATTTAGTCGTATTAATTAATTTGAGCTCAACTGATGAAGTCTAATTGACAGAAACGATATCGTCTTGAGCATTATAACTTTGGTAGTATGTTTATAATATTTATAACCACTAGGTCGTTGCCACTGCTGGTGGACCGTTTGAGTCCCCGAGGGTATACATAAACCTAGTACCTGGTATCTCGGTACCAGCTGTTCATCTTATACTAAAGTAATATTTGGCACTGTTAACATCATTTAAATTCAACATTTTTTCTAGAGCTAAGATAGTCATTTTTTTTTACAGTGGTTACTCTTAGACGGATTTCGGCTATACTTTTAGAGATATTATTTGGTTTTGTATAATACCACTTTCTCTTTAGAAAATAACTTTTAAATTGGAGCTCAACTGATGAAGTCTAATTGACAGAAACGATATCGTCTTGAGCATTATAACTTTGGTAGGCTAGTATGTTTATAATATTAATTGAAGAAAACTATATCTACATTGAGGAAAACTATGCTATCGGTGCTGAAATCACTAAAATGGTTAATCCTATTTTTTTTACGAGGGAACTGATAAAAACTAGATTTAAATAAGCCAATGTTATTTTTTTGCAGTTAAATCCAGTTTATTCAAATGACTACACCAATTATATTAATAAATCAAACATAGTTTTCCTTGAGTTGAATCAATTACTTCTCGAAATTCACATTAACTTGACAAAAACATAGTTTAATTGAGAAAAACTAGGTTTTACTGACAAAAAGAATTGACTTTAATTCATTAATGTGCTTCTAGCGTGTCATACATTGAAGTCACTTTTGAAGAAACCCATATCAAGCCAATATAGAAAAAAGTGGATATTCAGCCTTATCTGTATTGTTGATGCCAGTAATAATACTCTGTTTCACTAGATGAAATGTTGAGTTGCCTTTTCGTTGGCGGTTTATCAGACGTCTGTACCAATTGTGAAGAGGATTCGTTCCTCATGTATTTCATTTGGACTTAAATGTGGACTCACGGCGGGTGTGACCGGTCGACAGGGATGCTTACTCCTCCATGGCACCTGATCCCACCTTTTGGTTTCCAGAGGTCCGTGTTTGTCCATTTTTCGCCAGATTTGTATTTTTGTCCTGGACGTCCTAAAGATTTATACTTTGGTATCTGAGATGTTTTATATTTTCACCACCGAGTATGCATCACTTGCTGGTGGACATTTGGTACATAATTTAATGAATAATAAAAAAGAACCAAATTGCATACAGGATGACACGGCGCCCAGTATAAAAAGGTGTACTTCTGACGTGTCTACAAGGAGCATAGACTCGCAGAGACTGTTTGGTGCTTCTCGGGTTGTCCTAAGCGACATTACGAACTTACCATTTGTACAGTCTAAAGAAAACAAATTCTGATACAAACATAATAATGCTTATGTGCCCATAAAAAGTTTTCAGATTCCACTGGATGACATTTTGAGAGTTTTTTTTAAAATAATATATACCATTCATTTCAAAATGTTCGTCAAAAATTGTAAAACATGTTATATATTAATAACTGATCAGGGTTTTACCAGCAACCTGACAAATAAGCATTACAACACCAAAAGCTGGGATTATCTGGATTGCAAATCATCTAACGTTGTTTACGGAATTTAGTGTACCATGTGTGGTTTGATTTATGTTAGCGAGACTAAGGGGCCCTTAGATAAAAAAAGTGTCTGGTCATCTATTTGAGGTTAATAATGGGGGTAACCAGATTCTCTATCGACATTTCAACTCCCCTGAACATTCCAATTTGTCTATGACCGTGTGTATAATCGAAAAAATATACCACCGGACCAACAATCCCACCTTTAGTAACCCCTTCCGTAGACAACGAAGAATTTTGAAATAAACAGCTTCGCACTGCATACCCCTATGGATGTAACGAGAATATTCAAATTGTAGGAAATCTATCAAGCCCATTATGTGGTGGTGTTTATGTGATGGAACTTTTAAATTCTAACGTAAGTCGTAGGCGAAGTCACAGACATCGTTCACACAGCAGACCCAACATACATGATGTCACTTTTTCATCTCTTTTACCTTACGTTAACAAAAAATTGGCCTTCACATTCGCAGCAAACTTCATTCTATTCCTTTTACACTACTTAATGAATTTTTGCAGGAAGCAAGAATGAATCCCTACACGGATTCCATAACCTCAGAATACACATTGAACTACATTATAATGGATATTGCTCATCACAGACTGTTCAAGCCTGCACGCGTTACAAACGATGACTGTTCTGAACAGAAATGTCTTTTCCTAAAACTTAAATTTACAAATAAAGGTGTAGACGCTTTAAACATTGGCAATGTTCTAAATCACAAGTCCTGTGTTCAGCCATATTTTAAACTGAAGACCACGCCTTGCATTTCATACAGCTATACACTTAGCATCGCATCCAAGCTATTCAATTACAAACGGCTTTTGCAGTGCCTAGACATCAACCATCTTCTACAAAACACCGTCACATGCTCATGTGCATCATCTCCCTTCAAATACAATCCTATCGGGCATGTCATCAACCGCGACGTTTCTATTGTTGAAAACTTAAAAAATCTTATTTTAAGAGGTCTTTAAAATCGCGAAGCCCGTTCCTTTAATTTCAGTTTAGTTATGAATTCTGTCGAAGTTTTGTCAGACGATGGGCCAAACATGAAGACGTAGAACCAGACACTTTGTCTGAATAGCTAAAAGCTAATACGATGATTGATAAAATCTCGTATTCGAAAACTTAAAGGAACTATGAAAACACGTTATCACTCTGTATTCAGTGATCCAGAAGTAGTAACTGAACTGGATAGATTACATGATCAATATGTACTGGTCCAAGCAGACAAATCCTCAAATAATATAGATTTTATTAGCAAGGCACATTACTATTGTTGTTTATTAGAAGAGCCGGGTTTTAATACGAATTCTAGTAATCCTACAGACACACGCAGCTAACTTTAAAGGCGAATTCCTTCAAAATCACGTGTCAGTATTACGCTCTTTTGATGTACCTACAACCGATACTCATTTTGAGCTACCGTATTTATATTGGATACCTAAACTTCATAAAACTTAATATAAGCAGAGGTACATAGCAGAATCCAGCAAATATTTTGCTAAACCTATATTTACTCCTTACCAAGATATTGACAGTCGTTTAGGAAAACGTCAGCAATACTGTATAGTTGCTTATTCCAGAAGCGGTGTAAATCAGATGTGGATCTTAAAAATTCTAAACTACTTTTAGAAAATTTACAGGCACACAATTTTTCTCAAATTCACAGTATTAAAACATACGTCTTCTCTACTATTCCACATAAAAAATTAAACTCCACTCTCATTCTACACATAAATACACTGAAGTTGATATAAAAAACATGCTGAAATTTTTAATAGACAATATATTTGTAATGTTCGCAAATGTTGTCTTTCAATAAACTGTCGGCATTCACATGGGAAACGATTGTGCCCCTTTGTTGGCCGACCTATTCATACGAAGCAGACTTCATTCAGAAACTGCTGAATCAAAAGAAGAAAAAGCTAGCGGTGCTTTTTTATTTGACATTTAGATATATCGACGACGTTTTGTCAATTAATAATGACAGTTTTCATACATATGTCAATGTGATATATCCCAGCGAACTAGAAATTTAAGATACAACAGAATCAAGCACACACGCTTCATACTTAGACATTTTACTTACTATAGACACATACGGGAAATTGGCAACTAAGCTATACGGACAAATGCGACGATTGCGGCTTCCCCATCTTAAATTTTCTACATATAAGTAGTAACATCCCATAGTCACCCGCATATGGAGTTGATATTTCACAAATGATCCGATATGCCAGTGCGTATTCAACATATGAACATTTGATATATAGATGTAAACTAATTACTTACAAATTATTGACATAGGGATATCGAAAACCGCGTTTGATGTCAACGGTTTTTTACGGTCAGTATAATAGTCTTGTTTGCGATTTCTTTGTTTGTTTCACTGGGTGAAATGTTGAGTTGCCTTTTCGTTGGCTGTTGTTGAGACGTCTGTACCAATTGTGACGAGGATTCGTTCCTCACGTATTTCATTTGGACGTGACTGTGGAATCACGGCGGGTGTGACCGGTTGACAAGGGATGCTTACTCCTCCACGGTTCCTGATACCATCTCTTGGTTTCCAGAGGTCCGTGTTTGTCCATTTTTGCCGGATTTGTATCTGTGTACTGGACGTCCTAAAGATTTATACTTTGGTATCTGAGATATTTTATATTTTATTTTGAAATAGCCAAAGGATACGTTTAAGAAGAAATAAAACTTGGGTTCTACAAGACAATATGTGCAGGAAATTTTTATGACGCTTGTCTCCCCACTGGCGATTTTCCGTAATATGAGCTTTATTCCTGAATTATTCATATCACGTATGCAAATTATCTAAATATAATCTGTCTGATCTATGATAAATCTCTTAAGTTTGACCTCTCTTTTCCAGACATTTCACCGTTGATAATTCTCTAACCATCTATATTTTATTTAGTTAACACCTCCATCTCGCTGTCCATTATTATTTAAATATGACCTCACTATTTTAACACTATCCTCTCTTGTGACTTATGGTTGCCTTATATCTGAAATGTGATTGCTTTAGCGAAATTATATGTCAAAATGCATTAGTTTTAGTCAAGGCATATTTATCTTCCCATATTTTTGGAGTTATTACAGCGAAATGAAGTGTTATATCCGAACACCTTTGCTGCATAATCATAGTTTGATGTGTTTATGGATACTATACTATATTTGAGCACGTCAAATTCTATTTAAACATGGTAAAAGTATCGCATGGGACAATATTCTGACCGATTAATGGTTTTTCCCAACGATAAAATTAATACAAGTTATCATTTGCCGTCTATTTTAATCGTATTAATTGTCAGTGTTGCTTTTTAATATGATTATCATGAGAAAACGATGTAAAGGGTGTCGTATATGTTTATTTTTTACCTTATGGTATTTTTTTTAATTTATAGGTTGTTTGTTCGTTTGTCCTCTTGAAAACATTTGGTTTGTTTTGCTTTATGTCACAATCAACAAGTTTTCAGTTATATGGTAACGATCAGTATTTAATAGTGGAGGAGTGAACTCGGTTAAAATGTCCCTGGGAAGATACCGCAGACCTTCCGCAAGTAAACAGGCAAAATTTCTCACAAAAATCATCTAATGAGGTACACCTATTTTTCTTTTCTTATACCTGTATTTTCTCCAGTCAAAGCAAGTTTCCAGATAAACAAGATTTAACTGAAGAAAAAGAATTTTTTTCACATTTTAAACTAACTCGTGATAACTGATATTAACTGAACAAAATTATGTTTAACTGAGAAAAATTGGGTTTAACCCATTTGCGTGAAATTGACTAGTATACAGACAACGGATTGCCAGTGATATAGCATATAGCTTATGTAAAACCATTAGAATATTTCAGATGATCCCTTGTTAAAATTTTTAGGTGTGTTCTCGATTAACAGATATAAAAAGTTTTCAGCACATTTTAGTAATTTTGTGTCATTTAAAAGTTAAGCGTTTTGAGTTTCACAAATGGCCTATCATTTTGTCGAATTATTTCAGCTTTAATGTAAATACATCTGTGCATTGCGTCTGCCGATTCACAAATGACTTTTTTAGAACATTATTTTCGCGAAACAATCATTAAATGTCAGTTTATTTTTTATAAAAAGAATTTGAAACTCTTTTAACATTAATTGCATTTTGAATTGTCATACTTAGCCGAAATACATTTCCTTTTTCAAATTCAATCATGAGTAATAAAATCAGTTAGTTTATACTCCAATTGTGGTCTATTTGTCCAAAATTACTATTTTGGGAATTTTAACTGCAAGGAACGTTTTGTAAGTAAGATCCATTAATCTCATAATACGAATAACGATCTTAATTTTATTCTGACGATTAAAAATAGATTGTATGCGATCAAAGATTGACTTGGAAGCTTATACAAACATTCGCTGTCTTTCTGACTCATAGACTCATTAGATACCGGATAAAACTACCCACAATTAAAAACACAAAATAGGAACGTTAGCCAGTGGAACATATGAGATCATTGTAATTTACTGCTAATCCGGCGTCAACTCGGTACATGGATTTTACTGGTATTACCTTATAATGTATGGGATCCAATGGGCCGTTTTATTAACATGTCGTTAATAATCCTAAGCCAACTGGCCTAAAAATAAAACTCTGTATCAAACCTACCTAAGTTGTGTTAAGGTACAGTTTCACATTACTTTATTTCACAGTATACATTTGTATTGAATTCAATGACAGAAACGATCATCAGAAATATTTTTTTGGTTTGTTTGTTTGTTTGTTTGTTTTTTGTTTGATTGTATTTTGTTTGTTTGTTTTTTTGTAAAACAAAAACTTTGGTACTGTTGATAATATTTTCAATAAGATCTATTTTAAAAAGTGTCTCTATCTTTACAGAGAAAATTTGGAACGATAACAATAAGACACTGCCTCTGGGTAGAAATATAGACAGAACCTAATTTAAACATAAGTCAGAGATATCACAAGTACTTATTCGTTGTAAAATGATTGTCTATGACCACAGGACATTTTATACAGAATTCCAATTTTGAACTTAAGTTCAGAGTATGCATCCTTTATATCAAAAGTATCACTATTGATATTTTATAACATAAAATATCTCATATACCAAAGTATAAATCAATAGAATGTAAAGGACATAGATACAAATCCGGTAAAAATGGACAAACATGGACCTCTGGACACCAAGAGGTGGGATCAGGTACCATGGAAGAGTAAGCATCCCCTGTCGACCGGTTACACCCGCCATGAGTCCACAGTCAAGTCCAATGAAATACGTGAGGGGTGTATCTTCGTCACATTTGGTACAAACGTCTCAACAATTGCCAACGAAAAGGCAACTCAACATTTCACCTTGTCAAACAGAGTAATCGCAAACAAGACTATTAAAACCGACCGTAAAATTTGCGGAACTTTGGCATTAAACGCGGTTTTCGATATCCCTGTTGCTAATTTCCCGTCTGTGTCTATATTAAGTAAAATGTCTAAGTATGAAGCGTGTGTGCTGGATTCTGTTGTATCTTAAATTTCTAGTTCGCTAGGATATATCGAATTGACATATGTATGAAAATTGTCATTATTAATTGACACAACGTTCTCGATATATCTAAATGTCAAATTAAAGGACAACGCTATCTTTTCTCCGTTTGATTCAGCAGTTTCTGAATGAAGTCTGCTTCGTATGAATAAAGGAACAGGTCGGCCAATAAAGGGGCACAATTGGTTCCCATTGGAATGCCGATAGTTTGTTGAAAGATCACGTCTCCGAACATTTCAGATGTATTGTATATTAAAAATTCCAGCATGTTTTTATATAAACTTCAGTGTATTTATGTGTAGAATCAGAGTGGTGTTGGACAAAATAAGTATCCTGATAGCCAATCACTAGATATTTAAATTTTCGGGTACCACCTTTAGTGAAAAAACAGTTGTCTATGATGCTAAAATGTCTTGCTTAAGTTTTTATGTGGAATAGTTGTGTAAAGAGTAGAGAAGTCATGTTATGATACTGTGAATTCGAGGAAAATTGTGTGCCTCCAAATTTTCTAAAAGCTGTTTAGAATTTTTAAGTATCCACATCTGATTTACACCACTTCTGAAATAAGCAACTGTACAGTATTGTTGAAGTTTCTCCTTAATGGCTGTCAGTAATCGACTATACAATTAGTATACAAAGCATCGGGTAACTATTTGATAGTTCATTCGAACGGGGTAAATAATTTTGTTAAAATGTATGGATTAATGTAATTCAGTACAGTTTGTTTTAACGTTTTTAATTCCTTTTACAAAAGGACAAATAGTAATGAATACACAATGGCATTCAATAGAATATAAACAACAAAAAAGTGAACAATTTTGTTAGTACACATGTATATTGTACCCATAACGCAATGATATGTACATTTGTATACTGTCAAATACTTTAATCACAACTATCTAAATATTGGCGTGGAGTATAGTTATATTGATTTATACAGTATTATGCTGAATTTAGTATACAGTTGAAAAGAGCTTAGGGGATGAACTGTAGTAAGTAAAACATTCTTGTGTATTGTGAAAACTGAACATGGTCAGCTGACAGGTTGATAAGCATGGTCAAATGAATGTGATCATAATTTTGTATATTTTTGTCAATATGGATGTCGTCTGGGTGATAAATAAATAGAATCATGGCTAGATATGGCACACAAAAATCACATTAATGAGTTAAACCTAGTTTTTCTCAGATAAACTTAGTTTTAATTTAAACCTAGTTTTTCTCCAGTTAATGTGGATTACGGGTTAAACCTTATTTTTCTCCAGTTAATCCTAATTTTTCCGTAACCCAAATTAACCGCAGAAAACTAAGTTTGACTGAGATAAACTAGGTTTAACTGTGCGAAATACTCATTTTTGTGATTTTGGCGCAGTTAAACCTAGTTTTTCTCCCTTAAACTATGTTTCTCTAGAAATACTAGGTTTAACGTATTTTCCTATTAACGTAGATTTTCCAAGTTAAACCTAGTTTTTGCGGTTAATTTGGGTCAAAAATTAGGATTAACTTAGTGGTTTCTCCAGTTAATTAACTGGAGAAAAAACTACTAAGAAAATCTAGGTTTAACTGAAGAAAAACTAGGTTTTACTTGGAAAATCTAGGTTTCACTGATGAAACACGCCGAAATTACAACAATGAGTTAATCCTAGTTTTTTCCAGATAAATCTAGTTTTTCTCAGTTAAACCTGGTTTTTCTCTAATTAAAGCGGGTTACGAGTTCAACCTAATTTTTCTCCAGTCGATCCTAGTAATTCTCGTAATCCACATTAACTGGAGAAAAAAAACTTTATTTAATTCAGAAAAACTAGGATTACCTGCGTCAAAATCATATTAATACTCATTAATGTGTTTATGGCGCAGTTAAACCTGGAGAAAACTGGGTTTTACTTAGAATTGTGGGTAAAATGTAAATCTATATGTAAATATTATATGCATAACACCAAATGTATAATTTTGCGAATAAGACATCACCAGTTTAGTTCGATTTTACACAAGATGTACAGTTTCGAACTTCGCCAAAACCATTAAAAAAAGATAACTATCTAACTTTTAACAAGTTTAGAATTTAGACGGTACTTTTATATATTTATACGAAATAGGCTTAACATGTAAATTATCAGACAAGAAATAGATGCCGCTTTCATATTCATAATTCGTTTAGATACGAAAATGCTGAATTAATAAGATGTCCATTTGTACTTTTATGAATCTTACCAAAGGTATAATAAAATATAGTACCTAAAAGTATCTAGAGGTATGAGTTATCAAAAAATACCATTTATGTTAATTTCATATTCAAATATAAACTTTTGTCAGAAATTATCCACGCCCTAGAGTGAAGACAAACTGCATGATAAACTGGAAATTAAAATGATTCATAAGCTAAACATATCAATTGGACTACACAGATATATCACTAACCGCTTGGAGTAAATTAATTATCCCCCTTCGTGAATAAATCAGAAAATTCCCTCATTTGCCAGAGGCCTCGAGATGGTTTTGGGATGTGTGTGTCTAACCCCGAGAGAAGGGAAATATTCTATTAACCTTACCACTGCATCAAACATGTTCTTACAGACTTGCATGGCAATTGTTTCTTACACGTTTAAGATGAATGATCTGTCGACAGTGTACAATAAATTATCAATCACTAACAGAGATCGATGCTCTCTTTGCAGTAGTAGTAATTTTCTTACACTCCCTTTCTGCAAACCCACACTTACTGGTGAAAAAAGTGAAACTTGATAAAGTAGTTGCATGTATTGTCAAATCCTGAATACCCAAATCAAGTTCCGTTCGAAATGGTGCACAAATATACACTTTCATCATTAGGTTTATCTAATGAGAACAGTATAACAAAATGTTAAAACATTTGTAATGCACTTACAAATAAATATCGATATGTGGCATAAATATTTATCGGGTAAACGTTTACATATATTACTTGATTATTGCAGTCAGGTATATTTACAATTATGGCGATGACCCACTGTTTTTTTTAGGAATCAAGCAATAAATAAAAATAAGTTATTGGTATCATTAACTAGACTCCATATGATTATACGGTAAAGAATCATTTTATGTTCTTTTTAAAAGTGCAGTAAAACCTCATTTTACTGCCTCCATATATTTTGCCAAAGTTTGGCATTATAAATGGTTTGGCAATAGGTTGAGGCAAACCTTAAATGGAATTTAAATGAAACTTTCCCTTTAGAAAATCTATTTTAAATCGGAGCTCAACTGATGAAGTCTATATTATGATTGGGTATTATGTTTATTATTATAGGGCAATTTGGAAAAGTGGACTATCAATAAATGTGGCATTAAGCGAGGTGGCACATCAAACAGTGGGTATCATAACGATGTTTAACTGTATGCGGATTCCATTTCAAGACTTATCTTTTTACAGTGGTTACTCTTAGACGGATGTTGGAATACATTTAGGTCTATTAATTCGCCTTGTATGATACCAATTTCTGTTTCAAAACTCGAACACAACTGATTAAGTGTGATTGACAGAAACGGTCGTCTAGATTATGTGTTTTGACATATTGGTATTAGGTTTATAATATTCACACGGTGTTTTCAGGTGTTTTTAGGAGTCTTTAATGTCATTAAAAATATTTTGTTCTTACACTGTGTACTGTTTCTCAGCTGAACTACGGAGGTGTAAAGCTTTTGACTTTTGTTTACCGCTGTGTACCAGAAGAAGAAACATGGCTCAATGACCAAATGGCAGTAGGAAGCAAATCGGTTTGTTTTGGAAGGTGCTTGATCTTCAGTGTAATGGAATAACTTATGGATTTATAATGGATGAACTAACCTATACTGTAATTGCTGCTGTTTGTACGTTGTATAAAGCTTCACTCGAGTCACAGATATACAATGCCGACAGTATAACTAATCAGCCTTTTATACCTGTCGTGGAATTGTTTTCCGGTGAATTAATTACAAATATGTCTGCTGTGTATGGAGATGAAGTGGGAATGTTTCAAAACATTTTATTTCAACACACATTAATTCCATGTACAAAAGTGTTTTATCTTAGCTTATCTTTAAGCATTAGGATGAGCTATCGCTAAGAAATAGCTGGAAGTTCAATGTAGGCAAATTGTTTTAAAACGTGACTTGTATCTTCTACATTGTTAGTGTCACGTACTGCATAAATTGACTATTTTCATTCATTATCTATTTACATTGTAAAACTGTATTCATTCAGTGTTTTTAATATCTGTGTTTTGATATTCATATTCCATAGACATGTTTTCGAAATTGTTTTAACCACAAGTTTGAATATAATACTCTGTTAATTTTGTTGTTTTCAACACACATTTTAACAGAGATAACATTCAACCGCAGTTTAATGGATAATAACTATGACATTCCATCAGTCTTACTAAATGAATTTCATATCTTCTAATCACAAAAATAGCGTAGCTCATTCCTGCTTGTTTGTGATAAATATTGATTTGCAAAATATCTTTTCGAGATTACAAAGACTCACAAACCCTAGCCTCTTAAATGTTTTAGTTTTGTATATCATTTAAATTTAACATATTGTTTGCTTTTATAAACTTTAACAAACAATGCCTTAATTTGATAACGACCTATCTTAAGTCATCATCTTATTACAGTGCGTCATAGTTAATCCATTCAGTAGAGTCCATTATTTATCAGGGGTAGATGAGTTAAAGGGGCATTAGCTGTGTTCCCCCCCAGAACATCTTTCCTGTTTTACTACTAAGGTTGATGTACAGTGAAACAAAAGAGATATACACAGACCTGAAAATTCTGAAATTCTATATATGTTTTGTGAGAATTGCTTAAGAAACACAGTTTGGCGGTTAGTCACTTGTAATAGGTTAATTCGACCTTACTATTTTCACAAAATATATAGGAATATATGCCTATGTATAGGTCTTATTTGTCATTGTACATCACGTACAATCTGTTAAAGTAGAAAAATAATCGATTTTTGTTTTTGGTAAATACGGCAAGTGCCCCTTTAAGATATTTTACTGACATAAAAGCAGCATCAGTAGTTTTGCCACACAGACTGACATGGTTTGTAGCAGCATTCTTAATAAATTCCCGTTGATGTGGGCAGTTTGAAACGCGATTCGTTTTCGATAACTATGTGACAAATGACTACTTCAGTCAGTTGCTTTGTAAATGTTGATAGTAAACATGAAATACAGTAATATATGGGTTAAATATGAACATTTGGGCTATCTTAGTAATTACGCTTGTCGATGTGACAAGAAATACAGTACAATATGGATTATATATGAACATTGATCTATCTTTTTTGGTGTGGGTAGTGTATGGATTTGAGTATGGATATGAATTATCTCAGTTTAGTGTTGCCAGCATTTAACGAGATACTTCCTTTTGTATGTAGGCAGTATAAGATAAAGGACTGATGTTAGGCAGTATATAAGAGACTATATAAAACATTTATACCGAAGTATTAATCTTAAGGGGTTCAGGAGACAATTTACAAGTCTGGTAAACATTAGAGAAAGTCAGATATCTGAAAATTTAGAGGTGGGATCAGGTGATATGTAGGAGTAAACATTTTGACCGGTCACACATACCACAGATAAACATCTTAAGTGAGAAATACAACATCGTCACAACCAGTATAGACAGTTTAACAATCGCATCGAAAAATACATTTAGTTGAAACATGGTAATAGCCAACAGGGTCATTATATCGACCATTAAATTTGCAAAATGGTGAGATTAAACAAGATTCAAGATATCCTTGTGACAACAATGAATTAGTAAGTAGTTTACCTCTGGTTATGAAATGTTCATTTGTTGAATACGCCTTGGCATATCTGAGTCATATTTGATATGTCCTGATTACGTAAACACAGTTTGAAAAAAGGAACCATCTGCTAAGGTTGTTCCGTTTAAAAACATATCTCAGATTACCGGAGTGTGGACAGTAAATAATAGCTCAAGCTAGCTGTTACGACGAGAACAATATTGACGATGTTCGATTCGATTTTTTCTCTATAACTGATGTAATATGTCAGACTATACGCTTATACACACATACAATGCGAATATAACTTGCCAAATGATCTGTTTCTTAAATTAACTCGCATTTCTGATTTTGACATAATGTAGGAAAAGAAAAAGTCAGATAGTCAAATGTGAAATGCGTACCAACATGGTATATTTTCAAGAATATATTTTGCAGGTGTATATATTATATATTGTTTATTTTGATCATCTAGATATTGCATTTTGAAACAGAGTTCACACATCGCAGCATGTTAGGCATGGCACATTCAGATAATTACATGTATAATTACAGTCCATAGCGCAGGACAAAATCTGCGACACTTCCCCTGTAGTCGATTCTTGACGAGACGTAAAATAAGATAAAAAAGTAATAAATCGTCGACATGACGTGGATGATAGATGCATTTAAATTCGGTACCAATTATATTCTGAACGAGTATGACAGGCTATATAAGAAAATTGAAACATTTAGAGAAGTGAAGTAACAACGACATTTATGTAGGTAGATTGGAAATCTAATTTATGATTATTATATGTCCCGTAAATGCATATCAGATAGTAAATTTCTCGGTGAATGTAATTAATTAAATTTGACTTCCTTCCGATTCGTTTATTTGATATTTGATATTGCACTTAATTTTTTTTTTGGCTTTGAATACTAATGCAAGTTTATTGTCACCCAAGACACTAACTATTGCCAGACGAGAATAGGAGGGAAATATTTGGTGTCGAGGAGGGGGGGGGGCAAAAAACTTGCTATTGTTCGTATGGTTCGTAAATAAGTAATTTATAATACAGAAATGATAAATCTATTCTCGGTCGTCCATCTGTTGTAAATCGACCAGGAAGAGGGATGAAAATTTGCCTTCTGCTGCAATGGCCGTTTCTCGTCTGATAAACAGTTATTCAGAAGTTTTAGTATACGATACGCCTCTCCTAAACTTTACTATGCAGATCAGTATATATAAATATATGAATGTAATTTCTATCTTTATATCCAAAATGAAAAAAAAACATCTAAAATGCGAAAACAACAGTTTAGTAATCGATAAAATCACAAATTGATACACGAATATATAAGCATTACTCACATTTTATTTCATGATCATCACCATGTAACTGATACTTTCGAATTTTTAGTATATAATTGAAAATAATCGCATCTTTCTTAGGAAAAAACCCAGTTTAATAGAAGCAGCGAGAAGAATCGATAGAAACGGACAATTTCATCTTGAAAGTAAAATCCCAAATGAACACTAACTTTTGTCTGTTAAATACTTAGTTATCGCGTTTGTAATGTAACTCCAGAATGGGAAAATCATAAGCATTGATTGTCAGTATTGTTGTGTTGCTTTGGTATTGTATATTTCAACTCTTCTGTACCGATATAATGAAGTAAATTGTTCACAAGAGTCATATATGTGTATTTTCTCATCGATAGATTGTGTTGCAATGCTTTACTATATATCGACTTAATTGTCCAATTACCTCAAGATCAATTGCTTACTTGATTTGAAAAGTATGATTTTAGAAGTACTTCATGCTGAAAGTGTTTGTAAATAATATATCAAAGAATCACTTCAATGTTATGATATATCTATCTATCTATCTATCTATCTATCTATCTATCTATCTATCTCTATCTATCTTTCTATCTATCTACCTTTACATTCATCCATCCATTTTTCTATCTAACTATCTATCCATCCATCCATGTACTTATCTTTCTATCTAACCATCTATCGATCCATCCATCCATCTGTTCAATCTATCTATCTATGAATGCTTACTTCCTCCCTCCGTCTATCTATCGATTTGAACTAAATTTTTTCAAATGTCGAATTCCTCCTAGATAAAACGTTGTAAAACAGCGAACTGGTGAAACTTTGTAGTGCACTGCTTGCAGCAGTTGAATTTTTCATCCAATCGGTTCGTGCCCAGATCATACTTTGGCTCTAGTTACATAAGTATTTAAGCATGAATAACTTCCGCTTTCACAAAATACTTATATATAAATATGTGTTTATCGGGATCTGATTTCTCATTAACAAAGGTTTTATGTCCCGTGTAAACTTTTAATTCAATACCGTTTTATATGTTTGTGTTTGATTGTTGTTTTACAGCCACCCGAGAATATTTCACTTATGAGAGAAAGTGCTCCAATTTTTGGACTGTGCTATGGTCTGACGCCAGTGCGGGATCTTTACAGACCGCACCTTCCGCGACACGTGACCACGGTTTTAAGTCTCATATAAAAGACATGTGATATTCACTTCGTATGCCGAGTGCTTGGTGAAGAAAAAGCCACTACCATTTTAAATGAATCCGGGAATAAAATCCGATACCTTTCGCTTGCAAGTCGAATGCCCTGCCACTAGACGAGCGCAAGCGTTATGTGAACAGTGTAAAATTGCAGGTAATGTCAAATGAAATAGTCAGCTGACATATTTATAAAAAAAGCAAAACAAAAGTAAACATTTCCAGTATTTTATCATTCAAGTTATTAAATATGTAAATATTGATCTATAGTCGTTTGGGACTATAAAACTGAGCAGTTATATAAAGTGATAAATCTAGTGAAACGATAAATGTTTTTCATATGATTTCATATTTGCCGAACTGTGTCGATATGTCTGCACTTGGCATCTCCTCTGGGAATACCGTTGATTTAACTATTTTGAAACAAATTTAATGCACTCTTTCGGGATATGGAATATGGCTCAGTCCATAAACATTATTTTTGTTATTGAGAACAGAGAAAATATTTCTATGTAATAACAGGAAAAGCATTAGAGATATAGACGGACGTACAGGAAAGAATATAAAAGATGGATTACTATATATATATATATATATATATATATATATATATATATATATATATATATATATATATATATATATATATATATATATATATTTATATATCAAGATGAATGATACTGAATATGGTCTGAATTATAAACAGAACAAGGAGCATAATTTGTGTGTGTGTGTGAGAGAGAGAGAGAGAGAGAGAGAGAGAGAGAGAGAGAGAGAGAGAGAGAGAGAGAGTAGACTATGTGGACCATTTGTTTTGTGTTTGGGTGTACCTCTCTTTGGCCTATTTATCAAAAGAAACGATTCTTATTATGTCCATGTAAAAGTCTATGATAAGAACCATACATATTTCGCATCATGTGAAAATTTACGAAATATTCCGAAAAAAATATCAAATTCAACTTCCTATAAAAAATAAAAACCTATGATAAGTAAAAACAAAAAGTATGTGTGCGTTGCCCTGTATATTTTAGAAAGTGAAAATCATTTTTTAACATATCCAAATATTATCCGGGGTATGCATTGTGAGGGTTAATTTGAAACGACACATATCTGTTTAAAATATTTACCATCTTCTTGAAATAAAAGATAAAGTTTGATTTGGTTTTGATAAGTGCTTACACCACACTCAACACGCAAACTGTCTCTCAAATATCAGCTTAGCTTGCAGCGGATGCATGACGATAAAGAAAAACACTTCAAACGACAAAAAATAAAAACAAAAAACAAAGAAGAACAAAAAATAAAAATAAAAATAAAAGATTGATATGTTATTCATTCGAAGAGTTATCTTTCCTACACCAAAATGTTCCTATATATTTATTTGTTAATGTTTGCATGGAAAATATCTTTTGAATAACTTTTAATAAAACCACAAACATTTTTGATTTATTTCAACATTTTAATTGTCAATATCACACATAGATATTTGTTTTGGATCATTGATCAACATGATGGTAATCGAACCAATATATGATGAAAAACAAAGGCAAAATATTCACCACCATATGTTCTTCATTTGAAAACATAAAAACAAGACTGATCTATTAGTGTTTGTGTTACATTGTTTTGAAAATTGTTAGCTGTTGAAATAAATTACACAGAAATTATAACACAATTCTACAGTCCAGCGTTATGTAAAATTGATTTAACGATGTCGGTGATAAAGAAAATATGATTTTCCACATATTAAGTTATAGGAAAACATTGCGCAACACTTTTAAAACATTGTTGAAGCGATGCAGTTTCAGTTCAATTACATAAATAAAAGAGAAAACACTTTCACTGAAAATTTCAATAACTTATAAGAAGTGTATCGCAGTCACCATTGATATTTTCATTTTCAGTATTTTTGCAACATTTGCAGTTTGAATTGCAGATTTTAAATAAAATTGAAATCAAATAAAAATTAGATAATATCGGGTACAGCAATAAGAAAATATGTCCATTTCCATACTTCGTATAATCAATATAAAGCATGGTTATTTCACATGACTCCGGTCCATAGCGATAATGGAGTTCGTTGCCAAACGCTGTTATTTGTTATATAAATCAAAAAGATTTCAAACTTGAATTGCAGATGCATTTTACAGAGACTTGGCTTAAGGCAAAAAATTCCATATTTACGATTGCTTATGTCTAGATGTGACTGCAAATTTGTAAAAATTGATTATCATTCACGTACTGCACAATAAATTTTAAAGATGCATACAAGTCTCAAAGAAAACGTGTAAATGGGATATGATAAATGATATTCAGGGTCAACTGACTTCGTAGCATTCGAATCAGTTTAAGCCATTTATCATTGGTAATTGTGTAACCTTCTATTTCTCCTTTGTGTACAAGCAATGGATTTCTTTCAGCATCACAGACAATGACGTAATTCTCTGAATAAATACATTTACTTCTTTATATTTCTTGATATATATATATATATATATATATATATATATATATATATATATATATATATATATATATATATATATATATATATATATATATATATATATATATAGTTCTGTGTATATGTGTGTGTGTATATGTGTGTGAAATTTTACAGCATTTCTATTTGTGTTGCGGAAAACTAATATTTTGTATGTCTTATATATGTATTTGAAATTCAAAATTGTTATGTCTGCAAACCAGATTTATTAATATATAAAATATATCTTTAATAAATCTAATATATTTCGACTAGCTCCATAAAAATGCAATACTGCTGTTCAGACTTACATGTCCTTTTTTCGTTTTTTTTCTATGAAACATACTAGCTCCAAAACACGAACTTACATATACATTTGTACACATATGCATATTCATACATGGATTGATACACATACACGCAACACAAAATATTTACAATTCCTTAACACTTACTATAGAAACTAATGTACATAAAGTTCAAATTGCAAATTTGCCTTTTGCAAAACAAAGATAAATATTAGAAATAACAACCTATATTCTTAACCTCTGTCGTGGTATACGACTAATCGTTCAGAATTTTTCGGATGCATGTATATACTCCCATGATTTCAAATATACTTTGGGAAAGTACGAAACGTTTATTATAAACATTTTATTGAAATTTTATTTAAAACAACTATAACTTTAGTATTGAAGTTATGACATATTATTTAACATCTGCTCTGAATGGAGCATCAGCTGTGTTTTTCATTTTACTACTTTGATTGATATACAATAACAAAAAAAAAAAGAAATATACATAGGCATAAAAGTTTTTGACTTCCTATATATTGTGTGAAAAATGCTTGAGGAATTTAGTTTGGCAATTATTCATTTGAAATTAAATGATTCATCCTTACCTTTTGTATATATCACAATGGACATGAATTTATTTTCACAAAATGTATATGAATATAACAATGTTATGCCTGTGTATAGCTCTTTTTTGTTATTGTACATCAAAAACACTAGAACGCGAAGTAAATGCAGAAACATATATATTTTGACGCAGCTAGTGCTGTTTTTATATTTATTAAGGGATAGATCGTTACTGATGCTGTACGTCAAATAATTAACGTTAAAACACGTGTTCATCGACAATAACGTACATTTCATTTTATTTTCTATTTTAGAAGTTTTATGTAAATACAAATTTTGTCTATAATGTGCGTCCTCTGATTTTCCATGTATCATGGGTGATGATTGAAAAATACTTTAACCTGCAGTTACAAAATACAAATGCATTTCAAAGCAATATGCATATCCTATCAACTTCTTAACTTTGCAGGCTAGCAATAAGAAAATAAATCATGATTTGTTGTTGTTGTTGTTGTTCTTGTTGTATTTACAAAGTGATGGAGATTATAATTAACTAAGTGTCTTTGCGGTTTTTCTTTTTCGTACCTTACACAAGGCAAACTTAACTGAAATAAAAGCTAGTTTTCGTCATGAATATCAATATGATGGTGATATATGCGTATCATTTCCGGTGATGAAAATAGATATGTAGCTCAATAAGAGAATCTCACAATAAATGTCAATTGTAAGTTTCACTTAACTGTTTATGATTTACGAGTATTTGTATTTATTATTAGGTAAGAAATCAATGGTATCGTATGTCGATGGTTATTTACAAGGAACCTGTAATAATTTCACAATGTCACCCATGCTCTTCTGAATCACACGAATCACTGCTCACACCAACATAATATTTCCCATCATAGTATCGCAGTTTGTCTATACACTTGGATAAATGCTGGGACTCTGTTTCCACAGCAACGGCATTTGTATAACTCGGAGATCGCCTCAATGATTTTCGAAACCACTTTGTTTGTAAAGTATCGTCTTTAAAGTCTTTCTCTTTATCAGCAAAAACTGCGTCATTATCGTCTGAGCTATATAAATATCTATTTGGTATTGAACAATCTATATTATTTGGATATCCATTCGATTTTTTCAAATTTTCTTTTAATTGGATGTCAACTACATTTTTCTCAAACGGTTTTATTCCATAACTCCTGCAAACGAAAATATACATATATGTCTATGGATATTAATAAAGTATCGGGAAATTACAATCATCAACACTGCTTCATATGAACTATTAGAGAGCACGAAAAATGACAATATGAACGATATATTGAACTTCTATCCTGAAATCTAACAATTTATATATATATATATATATTCAACTCCACTTAGAACGAAATAGAAGGGAGGAAGATTTATATCTCGTTATAACCGGAATTCGTTATACGGAATGAGATTAGATTAAAAGTTATATTGATTGATAAGCATTTGTGCAAGGTAACTTAATTGTGCAACGTTGAATCATGTATCTCAAAATGATATCCAAGCCAAGAGTTTATAATACAGTCAATTCAAGTATATTAAAAGTCAAGTTTATTTGAAAAGAAAACATACAGTTATATATCTCTCTCTCTCTCTCTCTCTCTCTCTCTCTCTCTCTCTCTCTCTCTCTCTCTCTCTCTCTCTCTCTCTCTCTCTCTCTCTCTCTCTATATATATATATATATATATATATATATATATATTAAACAATGTAACCAATGTTATCACTCAATAGTGTCAGAGTCCGATTCTAGTCTCAGTTTTGTTATAATGTATGACGTTCTTTCAAGATCATTGAAATAGCCCTAAGATTCCATGTTTATTGATCAGTGTGTCGGCTTCTGCCGACATGTTGAATAAAGCATTTTTAGCAACGGGGCAATTATGTCTATGAGTTAAACAAAAATCGTCTCTTAAATCCGATTGGCTTTAATTAATTTACCGAGCAGAAGTGTCAAATACATGTACAAAGTATTCACTTTTCAATTTTCATAGCCTGGATATCCTAAAGATGTATACTTTGGTGGCTTAGATTTTTATATATTCAAGTCATAAATGTCGTCAATCAATATCCGATTGACATAGAAACTAGAGTATTACATATACATATTTTCCTACGAGAGATCTATATTACATAGATGTAATAAAATAAAACGTTATATGACTAGTTGTTTTAAAGCGCTATTTTCTTCAGGGAAATACTCACTTAAGCTGATCCATTAACTTTTCTGTCTGTAATCGTGAGAAATCTAGTTCATGCCTAACTTTCCAAAGCTGAGTCTCACATAAAGGATCTTTACAGCGATGTCTGTTATGCTGGTCTATAGCCTCCATGACGGACTGTTCAAATGTTAATGATTTCCCCATGCTCTGAAATGTAGAAATATAGAACATATTTTGTAGAGTCACAACAATATTGTAATAACCTAATGTAGTTGATAGTCACTGACAATATGACTTTAATGTTTCTTTCATTTATAAATGACTACAGTGAAACCTGTATATAGGGGCCACCCAAGGGAAAAAGAAAATATTGACCTTTATGTGCAGGTGACCCTTATACACAGGTGCAATTTAGTTGAAGTATGCAGTCAATGGACATGAAAAACTGGCCTTTATAAACAGGTATTCCTTATATAGAGGTGGCCGCTATAGCAGATTTTACTGTATTTAGGCCATGCTAAAAGTTAGAATACTTTGAACGTTTTGCCATTACAATACAACGATTAAAAGTATATTGATGATCTCTTATGTGTTGGATCTCGAAAGAAAAATTTGGAAGGAACGATTCCGACATTTTACATACCAGCAGTGGTATGTATATTGTATGGCTATTTCGGCAATTCCAAACATAAGAAATATCCTAGTTTGACAAAAAAAATATTCGATTTTCTGCCATATCATGAACATTGCCAAAACTGGTGATTAGATAACGTCTTTTAAATGTATTATAAACATAATAACAAAGTTATAATGCTCAAGACGATTATTTCTGTCAATAAGACTTCTTTAGTTGAGCTCCAATTTAGAATGGATTTTCTAAAGGGAAAGTGGTATAATACAAGGCCAAATAATACATCTAAATGCAATGCCATATCTCAATAATCAGATTCCCCAAATACATTATTTGAATGCTTTATATTAATACAAGTTACAGTGCAAAATCAGTATTACCATATAACTTGTTGTTGCAGCAACTTAATTTTTGCTAAATTGGCGATGGAATCTTCAGGCAAGAATAAAATCAAAAATATTCAACAGGAGTTAAGTGTTTTATATTTTTTCTCTATCACGCCCGAAATTGCAAAAAAAAAGATTTCGCTAATAAACAAAATCAACTTTTACGAAGAATGCAAAATTTCTCGCCACGAAAAAACGGTTATACGGTGTTCATATTTTAACTGAAGAATTATATACCAAACTGACAAGTTCGCAGCATCCGCTTTTATCGTATTTCTTCAAACATCTTCGTCCGAATTTGAAATATAGGTGTTCTAACGCTAAAAGTAAAGCACCAAGAATCACCCCTCCTGCTAAAAGTATAAATGCACTGGTAAAGTTGAGGATTCCAATATTGGGACTGGACTTTCCTCTCTTCTGTTTCCTGTTGCAAGCTCCCGCTAACCAGAACTTTCGTAACCTTTCTAGTTCACCTGTAAATAAAAAAACAACCCGTGTATGACCCGAGAAAAAATCATTTACGTGTTTCTAAATCTCAACAATATAGGTATGAGACAATATACAAGTCAGGTGAAAAATGCTCACATACGGACACCTGTCTTGAGTCCAGTTAAACTGAAATTATTGAGAATTGAAATAAATTTGAAATAATTGAGGAATGAATCCTCGTCATAATTGGTAAAAACGATTCAATAACCAGTATCAAATATGAAATTAAACATTTCACTTAGAATTTTCTTCTTTTGATTCAATAGCTCCTGAATGAAGTCTGCTTCATATGAATAAAGGAACAGATCGGCTTTTAGCACAATTGCTTCCAACCGGAATTACCGACAGTTTGCTGAAAGCCCTGGTCTCCGAACACATCAGTCATATTTTCAGTTCACAATATGGTTTGATCGCATAAATATTACTCTCTGACGTCCAAATATGTAAAACAAAAGACATGTACTATGTAACAAGTGTAAGGTATAACTAAGTATGATTTTAACCTGAATCCTGCATCTCTAGAATCACTTCATTGATCTCCTCTAAGTAGTCCCTTCCTTTTGGAATACCAATTCCGTATCCCGTCATTGCGTATGTTTCTCCAACAGTTTTCAGGTTGCAGTCCTTATCAATTCCTGCACGGTATTCCAGGGGTGTGGCGTCATAAATGAACGCATCAATTTTCCTACGGGTATATGATTCAGTATTGCATCATTTTCATATATCTATTCTAACTTTCAAAACAAAGTTTCATTGTAAGTATACTTGTGAAAGTGTATGTTTGAGTGTATGTTTGCGTTCTCTGTTCCTTGGTGTGTGTGTGTGTGCGTGAGAGAGAGAGAGAGAGAGAGAGACAGAGAGAGAGAGAGAGAGAGAGAGAGAGAGAGAGAGAGAGAGAGAGAGAGAGAGTAAGTAACCACAAAGCCAGCATAAATAAAGTCGAGATGGAAATAAACACATTTAAACAGAGAGAGAGAGAGAGAGAGAGAGAGAGAGAGAGAGAGAGAGAGAGAGAGAGAGAGAGAGAGAGAGAGAGAAACTATGTGGACCATAATCACAAATCATAATCTCAAATAATATACCCTTCTTTCAGACTTCCAAGACCGATTTCCACTGTACTCTGATTATATTTCTGCATGTACTTGAACATATCCTTATGGTTCTGGCGTAAGTTTTCTTCTGTGCTTCCATTAGGGACTGTACCAAATTTAAATGCTGGTTTAACTGAATAAGGGTTCCTTAACTAAAACATAAACATTGAATATATTAAAAGATTGGCAGAACAGTGCTAGATAGTTGTATTTTCCGATTCACACAACATGGCGCACCTTTTGAATACGTATAATTCTACTTACTTTACAGTTTACCGAGCTTCACGGGGAAAACGTTTTATTCCTCACCTCACTAAATACTCAAAGATTTGGTGACAAGTAGTAACGATTGGCAAGGCAATTGTATTTATTAATATCGCTATGTTTCATTACCTAAAATTTAAACTCGTCCAGGTCAAACAAGGGCTCGCAAGACTCCTCTCCGCCAGGTTATAAGTCCTGCTAATATTTATGATACAATGTCTGTAAATTTCTTATTTCATTAATATGATTAATGCTTTGCTGCAATAGTTAGAAAAAGAAGGAAATAATGTTTGCTGTGTGTAGAAGATCAATAAACAGGAACCGATCCAATATTTTTCAACTACTTGAAGTAATGTGTGTCACGTTTTGTCAAAATATCTTTATCCTTTGCCGATTCCTTGCTTCTAGCTAGACTGGGAATATCCAATTCTGTTTACCGTTTCGGACTATTGTATAATAATCACAAATGCCAAGGCATTACTTGTCTGGAGGTTCAAGAGAGACAACATACTAATCTGGTAAACATCGGACAAACACGGAACTCTGAAAATACAGAGGTGGGATCATGTGCCATGGAGGAATAAACATTACCTGTTGACAGGTCCCACCCATTGCAAATCCAATTTACTCAACATTTCAGAAATTCTAAACAGTGAACAAATATGTTATCTCTTTTAATGTTTAAATGGTGTTTAATAGTGGATATTAGAATTCGATCAAAAAGTACCCGGGATAAAACCAACGGCAAGTAAACTGGTAAACATCCAGCGGCGCTCGAACCGGTGCTGATCAGAAGTGAGACCTTATGGTTTAAAGCGCGATGCTCAAACCACTCGGAAATGGAGGCCCCAATATTTTATTTTATCTATAGTCATATAATAAAATAATTTACAATGTTAAACATATAATTACCCTTATGTCTGTTATCCCAGAGAGGTTATAGTAATCATCCTTCGTTATCATAAAGGCAGCAAGATTCGCTGTGTAACTTGCTAGGAAAACCAATGCAAAAAGGGCCCACACATTGGCTAGAAATCTACTCGATACTCCTCGTGGATTATCAGTGGATACAGATGCTCCAAACAACATGGCCCAAATCATCCAAAAAGACCGAAAAAGTGAAAACTTGTGTTCTGTATTCAAAAAGAGAATGTATTTGTCATACTCCTGTTCGAAAATGCATTTATATACAACATATTAACTGGCCAATTAAAACTTTGATTCATTAATAATAAACGAGTTGTATGGCACGCCAAAATCACATTTATGAGTTAAACCTCTTTTTTCGCTAGTTAAATATAGTTTTTCTCAAATTAATTCTAGTCTTACTCAGTTAAGCTTAGTTATTCTCCAGTCACTTCTAACTTTTCTCGTAACCCAAATTAACTAGAGAAAATCTAGGTTTAAAGGCGCAAAATTCTCATTAATGTAGGTTAAATTGAGAAAATATACGTTTAACTGGAGAAAAACTAAGTTTAACTGTGCAAAATTCTCATTAATGTGGTTGTGGCGCAGTTAAACTTATTTTTTCTTAGTTAAAGCCATATAAGCTGTCACGATGGTGATTGTTTCCCATGACATACGGACGTAAATATGATAAAATCTTGATCCTTTACTCACTCGGTCTATCAGTAATCTCGACCCTTGACGCAATCGGTGTATGTAAAAGTCGGCTGATTTTTATTTGTTTTCGATTTACTTTTAAGATACAGGACGTGATTTTAATTGAAAAGTATATGTTTTATGTAAAATATGTGCTTTTCAACGCTATTTTAAATATCTGAAGCAAATCGTATGAATATATGAATAAAAATATCAAGTCACTAAAAGAAAATTTTCCAATCTGTAATTGGAATAATTGCTGACATCGCCAAAATCAAAACAATATAACTTAAAACTATGCGCATCTCATGTTTTACAACCGTCCCCCCCCCCATGTCCAGTGGAGTTGGACAGTTTATGTGTGAAGAATGATAAAGCCAAAAATGCGATGGGACGATTTAAAAATGGGTCGAGATCACCAGATATACGCACCACGGGACAATTTCAGAAACGACTGTTTTGAAACGACGAAAAAGACCAACTTTGCCTTATTTTGATTGGAATGATGATACGAGAATAAACGCAAAGGGTAATAAGAAAATCATATGTATTAACTGGAAATAGCACGTGGTTATTGGACAATCGGTAATCTTCGTAAAAACTACCGAAGTTTATTTGCAATGCTCAGACTTAATACTGACAAAAATACTGATATTACGGGTTACGTTTGGCAAGATTGTTGCAATAATACACATGCATTTGTTATTCTGACCACCAGATAGTTTCCTTGGGATATATATGAGATAAACATTTTACGTAGATTTCAAAATATTTACATTGACGACATTCATTGATACATAGTTTCAGATCCTTTGAGAGAATAACATTTAGTTAAATGCTATCTTATAAAGATGACATGTGTCATCACTTTCCTGTAAGCTGCTTTTTCAAATCTGGAACCCAATAAATCATGATATCCGTATACAAGATTTCCACATTTTTGCTATTTCATTATTTCATTTGCCGACTATATGTTTTGTGTTATTTATAGGTGAATTAAATTATTCACAGTGGAAATATGATATTAAAGCTACTGTGGAATGTTGGAATCATCAATAACAAATTCGTCTACCTTTGTATACTACAATGACTCTTATTCATTACCCTCTGGCATTGTTTAAATTATTTTGGGAGCGTTCTTCACTATAGTCACCATGTCATCCAGATAACAAGTGGGCTTTTATCGTTTATGGGCACCATCAGAATATTGAGAAGACCAAGGATTATATATAGTCTAAGACTCAATTTGTTGTGGACATTAAGTCCAAGAACATTTGTATACCAAAGGAGGGCCCTATCGAAAGCTATTTTGCAAAAACCTTAGATTCACCACTAAATATACTTGATCGAATAATTCATTTATAGGGGACCATGAACACGTGTTCTTGCTTCAAAATTCACCGATTGTTTCTGTAGAAGTACATTGTATTGTAACATTTGCATTAATGCACATTTCCAATTAAATGAATGAAATATTAGCTTTCACTCAAATCATGATGATTAATATTATAAGAAAAAAGTCGAAGTAGAAAATCGAAGAAATCGCAAAAATTGAATGAAAATGACAAAATCCATAAGATATAGAAAAACTTGTCAAAATTAATTTTCAGAACAAAATGAAAAGCAATACCGCTTCTTTACACATCCTTCTAGATTACGCTGATACGCTTGGTTCAATCCTCTGTACAGATCTGGACAAAACACAGCAATACCAAGGGACCATAAGTTCTCTTTTTAAATGTTTCCTCAAAATCCCAACGTTGATCCCGAATAACAAGATGACAATGTCAAAAGGCATACCCTTTTCTCTTAGAAATTAATAAAAAATCTAAAAAAAAAATTCTGCAAAATTCTCTCACAAAAGCATTTAATTTGTTTTCTTTAAATAAAGGTAAAACATAACTGTTATGATCTGGTCAGTAACAATCTTAGAGTATAGACTTTTAAAGTGATATGAGCTTTCGGGTATATCGGGTGATCTCGACCCATTTAACTCGTCCCATCGCATTCTCGGCTTTATCATTCTTTACATATATGAACTGTCCAACTCCACTGGACATCGCGGCACGATTGTGACACATGAAGTACGAATAGTTTTCACAGTTATATTGTTTTGATTTTGGCAATGTCAACATTCATTTCAGGATAACACTGAAGACCGGAAAAATTTCTTTTAGTTACCTGATAATTTTATTCATATTTTCATTCGATTTGCTTCAGGTATAACAGTTTACATAAAACATGTACTTTCCAATACAAATCACGTCCTGTATTTTAAAAGTAAATATTAAACATATAAAAATCGGCCAATTTTAAAAATACGCTGATTGTGTCAAGAGCTGAGAGCCGAGATTGCGGATAGACCAAGCGCGTAAAGGACCAAGATTCCCCTGACCTAATTACGAAGCACAGTTGGGCAACTTTTAATACAGTCACACAAAACAGGGAGTATTTATATACAGGGGTTCATTTGGACAGTCTTGACTCTAAATGGGTGTGTTTGCATGTGTGTTTATGTCTTAGATATAGAAGTGATGGATAACTAACGTTTCTCATATATGTACCGATTTGCCCCGTAATTTACCTCGAAGTTACCTCGCTTAGATGCTTTGCCCTTGTTCAGTCCTTGGGGACTGAGCCACTCGTAAATGAATATAGAAGCTCCCGTAGCATGGACGCTAAAAACCAATATCAAACACCACGAAGGATAGTCATACGGTTCTGAAATTAAATAAAAACAAATTACTAGTATTTTAGATTGACATATTTCTAAGCACGCTATGAGTGATATAAATATTTATTTTCAAAAAGGTATAAAAAAAATCCAAGTTTTATTCCCCTTTTTATAACTTGTATTGATATATGCAATTACAAAAAAAGGTATATATTTAATTAAAATTTCTTAAATTCCTATATATTTTGTGAAAATTACTTGAGAAATTCAAGTTCGGTACTTTTTCAATTGCAATGGATTAACTCAACCTATTTAAATACCACACTGGACCTCTATAGGAATATAAGGTTTTTAATGCCTGTGTATAGCTCTTTTTTGTTATTGTACATCAAGTACAAGTAGTAAAAGTAGATAAAAAAATCCAAATATCGTCTTGGTAAACATAACTAATGACAATTCAAGACTCAAATACATACCTAAAAATGCAGTAGGTGATATATTTCCTTTTCTGATCGATACTACGATTGTTATCCCGGTTTCTAGGAACGGAATCGAAAAGTCTATTGCAGCACTTCTTTTAGGTGTAATTTTCAACGATGTTAGAACCATATCCGCTTTTTCGTCACGTATTTCTCGAATGAGACCATTCCATTCACCCGTTTTCTGATTAAAATCACATATCATATTCAGATGTAGGATATATGTGGCAAAAAATACATTATATTAGAAATACAAATTCTTTGAAATATATATTACAAATATAGATGTCAAGCCATTTCTTTGCAAATAGATGATTGTTTGATGATATAAAGTTTACGACATTTTCGTACTTACTAGTTGTAAGTATTTTTATGGTGGGTAACATAGAATTTCAACGGTGTAAGTATAAAATACATTATTATATTTTAGTTTACTTTTCTATTTCATTTTAATATCACTTTAACCATGAATAAGCAAAAATATTACGTAGATAAAGTATGATAAATTAAAGAACCTGATGGGGCACACCCCACGTTTCATCCGGAACCTCATAAAGTTCATAATCAAACTGCATTCTGTCGCTAAGTTCTCTTAGAAGATCTATAGCCAGTCCAGCACAACATTTAGCAACTGTCTGATTGACCAAGGTACTGTCGTTCCCACTGTCAAAATACAATATCTTATTTTAAATCTCATTTAAAGTGTATGACATTATTTTCAAACGAACAGTTTGCTATGAAGTCCTATTTTAATTTCAAAAGATTCGGGATCAACTCTATTCATAAACCGGATGTATCGCAGTCGTTTAGGTATACTGTTTATGTAATTAATTCTACGGGTTGTAATTTTCAAATTTTTACGGTATTTTTTTTCTCTCCTGATGCGATTGCGGTTTGTTGATTGTGTATCATAAGGTAAAACCAGGTCCTTGCAAATACCGCCCGTGTTATATCATGTATGTATGTTAATTTATCAAAAACGTATACACTGTTTCTTAACATCATTGATATACTGAACACAGTGAAGATAGCGCATATTAAAAACGCGAATGTATACAATATATTATCCGATTCACATAACTTGTCGGCGCGAAGTAACCTTCTGATGATCATACAGACAAATCTAATCAATTTTCCGTGAAGACAGGCTATATAGGAAACATGGTTTATTCTCCACTGGATATCTGTCCGTATGATGAGTATCAAAAGCCCGATCAGTCTTTGCAAGACTCCAACCCATCTGGAATGGAATTCAACGGTCTACAGCAAAAGATCCGAAAGACACATCTACGAGTGCACTGTAAATCCAATGTTGTCGTATGGGTCGGGTTGCTGGCGTATCATCCAGAGTGATATGCAGAAACTGAAAGTATTTCAAAACAGCTGCTTCCGCAAAATCCAAGGAATATTTTGGCCAAAGAAGGTCTTGAGGAAGTGTAAATGCCAATCCATCAATACCGAACTAAAACAACGACGATTCAGACGGTTAGACCATGTGTTCAGAATGGCAAATGTGAGACTGCCAAAGAAAGTTCTACGTTGGACACCACCTGGAAAGAGATAACCTGGCAGACCTCGTACCACCTGGGGAAGAACAGTCTTGTCTGAGCTATAGGAGATGGGATATACCTTCGGACACGCACAGCACATAGCAAAAGACAGAGAATAATGGCGAAAACTTGTCGAGGCCTTAGGCTATGTCGCACACGGATGAAGAGCATAGGTGAGGTGAGGATGATGAATAAAACGCATTTCCTTTGTAATAGCCTGTCTTGCCAATTCTAAATTCCAAGAAGCGGAAGTACTACCCTTCCCCCTCCCAATTGACAATCTTATGTTTATCCATCGGTCATGGTAGGACATCGTGGAATGTTTTGTGTACCTTTGGAACTCAAATTATATACTCCTTAACTCCATGTTGTATAAATTTATTAGTTGTATTGTCCGATTCACACTGCATTGTTGAGTGGAGTATCATTTTAACTATTATGCGGATGGAATATGTTTTATTCCACATTGGATTCTGACAATTAGGAACGATAACTCTTGCCAGTGAAATTGTTAAATGTCGTAATGCTACATTACCTAACCTTTAAACTCGTTCAGTCCAAGAAATAGTTTCACAAAACTCAACCCAACAAGTAACATGACTATGACTAGTATATGTCTATCTTATCTATATTTCTTGGAAAACTATTAAAATGCTGTGAAATGATGCAGACAATGATGGTGATGATGTTTTTTAGAAACTTGTTGATAAACAAAGATACAGAATGTTAGCAAGTAAAATTGAAGAAGAACCAATCAATAATCAAAACTCAAGTCCATTATAACACCACGAATTAGATTTGCAAATGGTCTCGATATGAAAAACGATTAAGACCAGGTTTCCATTAAATTTTGAATGATACACATTCACACAACGTATGTAAAATAGATTTGTCTGCTTATATGTTGTTTTTCTTTATTTTAGACGTATTTGTGCTTTATATCTTTATATCCTCTATAAACGCCAATCCCGAGAGAAATATACATTAACAAAATCATTATCGAACAAAGATTAATTATTTTCGTTTCCATAGTGTTTTACGCCTTTCAAACATCTTGCTGCTATACGATGGCGACCAATTTTTAATGATTGAGTACAAATCCAAATTCCAGTGAACTCATGGAAAACAACGCACTTCTCTGCAAGGGAAGTTACACATTTCCTAATACACTACTTTAAAAATTTATCCTTAGACATGGGAGTTGTTGCATCTTACGTTTACAAGACATGCGATGCTCTACGCAATCAGTCACAAATACATCCTTAATTAACAATATCAAAGTTATAGTTTTACAAAAAGGCAAAATCAAATGCTCAATTCGATCGCATCTGTCAATAAAATTTCAGAAGCAATTTGATATAAATATATATTTTCCGAAAGAAAAAGTGGTATCATACAAGGCCAAAGAATAAATTTAAATGTATTGCCAATTCCGTCTAAGATTACCTACTGTGACAATGAATATCTTATCTTTGAGAAATTTAGAATTTAAAATTTGGTATCTGAGCAGAATATTGCTTTAGTGTAAAATAATCGACTGGTACCGAAATAACAGATACTGTTATGCATGCATGAGTTTATGCATACTCTCAAGCTCTCAAGTATACGATCCGCTACCAGTGGCAACGACCTAGTTGTTATAAAAATAATTATTATCAATACCAAACTTAATGTTTTTAAAAAGAGGCCAGAACAAATTAAAAATTAAAAAAAGTAAAAATGATTGACGTAAATCACACTATATATTCAATAGAATAGATTTTACGTACTGATTTTCAGGATGGTAAACAACTCGGCATGGGATAGTGAGTGCGTCACATTTTCCAGTTTCTTTTGATAAATGCATGTATTTGACATATGGATCCTCTTTTAAGGTAACAATTCTAAAGAAACGTTTATCTGGCTTGCCAAGGGGTGGAAAAGCAGAGTTGCCTGGCCACGTGATTTCGTCCATTTCCACTGCCATTGTAGATCTTAGTCCTTTCTTTACGGGTACCCACCTACCGACCTGATGAAGATGGATTATCGTTGTAATGTTCCTTATAATCAATACCTCACAATTAACGGTCACATAAAATATTACGGTTACAAATTATTCAATTATATAAGAGTAATATTTATCACTGGATGAAATATTTATGAAACCCAATTAAGTAAGATATCTGTGGACCGCATAATACATGTACCGAAAATTTTGTCCACACTGTTTCACTTTCTTGAAAAAAAGAGCTATAAAAATATTGCATAAAATATTCACTGGCATTCAATATATTTTTGAGAGATAGCTTTACTATTATAATATGGAATTGCTATGAAAATTAATTCATTTAGAAGATTTGACCTTGTTATATTTAACCAGTTACGTGTACTACCTAAATCAAGTGTTTAGTAAGTTGAAAAAGACAGACAGGAGGAAGGTAATATATGTCTGTGTACTTTTGCGTAGTAGACGAGGATGTTTAAAAGATTGCTTTTAATGGCAGCTCGAAAAACAGACCCGGTGAAATCCCGAAAAAAATCTAACATATTGCATTAAATATCATAGTCTAGGTGCGAATGCCCTTCAAACGCAGAGATGTCCATTTTACATACCTTTTTGAAAACATGATTTTTTCCGCCAAATCTATCTACCGCATACTGGACGTTTATAATACGCAGTGATTGTAGTTGGTTTACTCCATTTGAAGTGAACTTTACCGGAACTTTATCGTGACCGACGATTTTTGTAGTCTTCATGAAACTATGAATTATAACAAAAGATACAAGATACAAAACATAATGCCATTTTTCTCGTTATTTTTTTCTGTATATTTCATGACCTTACTAAATAAATTCCTGCTACGTTTAAGCTAGTGGGTAATTTTATTATCATTTCAGGAATTTGTATTGATAATTAGAAAACATTGTCGTTTTCATCATGAATTATGTTGCTATATAATGATAAAACTATAGAACGAAAAGCTATTTTCGCGCTGTAACTTCTTGAAAATTTCAAAATATAAGAATTACTAGACAAGAAAAGATTCAATTTTCAAACAATTGGCCAGTACTAACAGACGATAAAATCTCACTATGGCTATGATTTGAAGACAAAATGATTTCAGCATGCACGGTCATTTAGGTAAAAAGACGTTTTTTTCCAAAGTACATGTGCATGGTATTAATACGATACAGGTCACAAAAATCTAAAAAAGTTGTTGTGAAATTATAGGTCATGCGAGAATTGGTCTCCAGTCTGTGTATACTTTAAGTGTACTTTAACAGGATCAGTTGCAATATTCCATTGGTAAATCAAAATATCTTCTGAAGCAAATTATACTTACTCGTAGAGCACGCTGCCGTCTTTCCATCGCTTAATTCTTTTATTTTTTTCGCAAGATAAACTTGGGGAAATGGTGTAATTTTCTGCATATGGGTAAATTCTCTCTAATGCCTTCATCCATAATCCAACAGCCGTTTTTACTACATTCTGAAGTAATTTTTTCTCATTTTCATCTCTTGCTATTTCTTTGTATGTTATAGCTAAAATGTAATATAGTTCATTCAGGGACATAAATTGTTTTGCAAAAATACAGTAATCAAACTCAATATTCACAAGATTTCGGCCCCTTGGTCTTTATCAAGTGAAAGACGACAATTGGTGTCGTTCACTTGATAATTGTCGTCTTTCACTTGATAAAGGCCAAGGGGCCGAAAATTTGTGAATATTGAATGTGTTTACAGTATTTTCGCATAACGATATTTCCCTTTGGATGACATTGAATATACTGGATATATTGTATTGTACTGAAAATATAAAAATCACAGATACCAAAGTATAAATCTTCAGGTTATCCAGGAGACAATATACAAATCTGGTGAATACTGGACAAACACGGACCTCTGGAAATATAGAGGTGGGATCAGGTGTCATCCCCTGTTTGTCACAACTGCCATGACTCTGTCTAATTAAAATGAAATATGTGAGAAATACATCCTCGTCAGACGACTCAACAACGCTATTGAACAGGTAACTTAACATTTCTGTTAGTTTGTTTGTGTGTTGTTATTTATTGTTGTTTAACTTCCCACTCAAGAATCTTTCACTCATATGGAAACGTCACCATATGACGGTAAAGGGCTTCAAAATTTGGCCTATGCACGACACTTACGGCCATTGAGCATTGAGGGTTCTTTAACGTGCGTGACACCTACTGTGCACGGGACCTTGGTTTTGACTGGGTCCCGTATAAAACATTTAGATGATAAACAAACGAGTTACGACATTTACATGGAAGTATATTGTTGCGTTTAGAATATGAATACAACAACGCATAAGATAAGAAATGTTAAATATTTGATTAAACTCATAATACTGAAATAGCAAATCCTTGAATACTTTAAAATATGTAATAAAATATATGTCAAAATTATATAATTAGTTTATCAAGAACAATAACAAACACAAAATAGGGACTGGATATAAGAGAGAGAGAGAGAGAGAGAGAGAGAGAGAGAGAGAGAGAGAGAGAGAGAGAGAGAGAGAGAGAGAGAGAGAGAGAGAGAGAGAGAGAGAGAGAGAGAGAGAAAAAGAAAGAAATAGAGAGAAAATTGGAAAGTAGAAATTATGTCAGAGAGTTAAACAGAAATCTTATCAACATCGTATCATAACAAAACATACTTACCTAGACTTCCGAGGGGATACGAGTTTGCATGCATCGAAATTTTCCCAACGCAAAATGAGGATAAAATCCACATATATTTTTTTTCTGTGAAACCCATAGGTTCAATGACTTCAAAAAATGTCTTCGCATCTTTAGTGCTGCAAAATTGAGAATATAGAATGAATACCGTTTCAGCAGAAATTTTAGCGAGTATTCATTTTTGGCATTATTAGCTAGATTGTGGAGATCGCTAAAATTGAATATCACTTACAATGCATTCCCAATCGTAGGTAATAGTTATCTTTTTTAATTATAAAATCGCAAACATAACTTCTCACTAATATTATATACTATATTTTGCGTCTTGATAAAATTTCCACTTATACGGTATTTGATATCTACGTTTCATTTGAAATACAGAATTCCAAATGTGAAAAATATAACATATCAATGTCAGTTTCATACCAATGTCTACTGTCTTATTATCAGCAAAGTGTCCATCGAAGAGGAAAAATTAAGTGATATATAAAACCCGGATGTTAGATCCTTTTTATCGATTTTATGTATTAATTACCCACAAACGATGATTCGCTATATCATATTAATTTTTATAATTTACATTTGGCTGAAAATTTAAGCGAAAAACCATATGCACAAGCCAAATTATATATATATATATATATATATATATATATATATATATATATATATATATATATATATATATATATATATATATACGTGTCTATCTATCTGTCTGTTTGTCTATCTATCTATCTATCTATCTATCTATCTACTCTTTGGAATTGTCGTTATTCATTTATGTGTTTGTGTGTGCCTATGCGTGCGTGCGTGTGTGTGTGTGTGTGATTGGTGAGTGTGCACATTACAATAAATAAGTATTACTCATATACATGCATATATTATGTATTTCAACGCTTCACAGAACTAATGATTATATTGTATCAAAGTTATTGTAACAGGTTTTATTGAATTTATCAAATTTGAACTGATGTTAACTGTTTTGTTTTTATGTCGAAGTAATATTGATAAAAAAGATTATGAACCGTTTAACGTGTTATTAGACTGAGCCTTAATCAGCAAAATATTTTGAAAAAATTTTGAAAATGAAGGATGACACAATGAATATGGAAGGTGACGGGTAGGAAGAAGTAAAGTACAATTTGACATTTTATTTCTACGGAATGATATGTATCTTTAAAATTTGGAATAAAAATGCTTTTTCCATACCATTTTTGGGGATTAATAGATGAATAGACTACTATTAAACACACTGTTTTATCAGTTCTACAATCACTTTAATGATACAGAATATAACGTTATACGGTCAGACTTACATCGTTTTAACTTATAAAAAATTCAATAATTTGAAGTCAATTTTTCCTAATGGTTCCATAAACACAAATAATCATATCAGACATTAGACAGATTATGGAATACATTTGGTTATTTTTTGGCCTTGTATGATACCACTGTTTTGTTGTTTCGGAAGTCTAATCTAATTTAAATTCGAGCTAAACTGATAGAGTCTTATTAAATGAAATGATTTAAAAATCTTGAGAATTTGTTTTGGTCCTTTATTTTGCAAAAATATAACCTTGGTATTATGTTTATAATTTCTATAACATAGTTTATTACTTTTCAGCGTTGTACGATTTCAATGGGGCTGCGATTTGAAAAAGAAAACAATGAATAAAAGCTACATAATAAAAGTAATGAACAGAATATATGAAAATCTGGGATAAAATAAATATGCCTTAACAAAATGCGGTTACATTTAGAAAATCATCAGCTTTTTAATTGTATGTGTCTTTAAACTGTAGATTGCGCGTCTGTTTGGCGACTGTCTGTCACAAACAGATAAACTTGAACTATGTGTAAAATTTTACTTTGTATGTAACAAAAACACTCTACTGTCTTTGTGGTTCTTCGCCAAAAACTGTCGCCGCATATCGTCCTTCAAGTATGACTCATTAAAGCTTGGATCAACATTGATGATAATGTCCTGGAATGCTGTCAATCTGTGGATTTACAACAAATGACTTTGCAAATAAATTTCATCTATTGGAGTACAATTATATATATATATAATATAAACTATAGATTACGCGTCTGTTTGGCGTATATATATATATATATATATATATATATATATATATATATATATATATATATATATATATATATATATATATATGCGTCTCTCCAATTATGATTTAATTTAGACTTGTTTTGTGCGTAAACATGAGTCCATTTATCTGCAGTTTGTATTAATATATGATATGCAATTATAAGATGTGGTTGTGTTTTCAATGGTGGGGTAAAACCCAAGTACAGTATGCCAAGGGGAAAGACCACTGGCATCCAGAAAGTAATCTGGCAAAGCCAACATGCTTAAATAGTCAGCAGTTCCAAGTGGGGTGATGGCTTGAAAACATTCTGACTTTAAATTTGGATTTCCAACCATTTGATCACAAAGGTTCCGATGTGGCTGGGTAATAGATAGAATAATAGACAGGTGGGTATTTGCGAGATCCATATGTCAGTATAAAAGAAATTAAATCTATCTTTTAATATATAAGTATAAAAATCAAAGATAACAAAGTATAAGGACACGTACTTAATGTAGGACAAATAACTATTGCATTGATATAAATGCATATGTAACATCTAAATATATTTTTGCAATGGATATATCGATCTTCATGTACCATACTGAAGATATACGATGCTTTAATCAATTACTTCAGTCAACACAAGCGCCCCATCCTGTGGCAGCTTTGGCACATTTTCACATACATAAACTAACTATAAAAGCGAAACTGTCAAACTATGAATAAAACTGTATATGAGAACTCACTTTAGTTTCCGTGATTGATTGACAGCCTTGTTATAATTATAAACAATAACTGTAATGGAACTGATGAATTCTAGATAGTGAGATGACGTAGTTGTTACTATTGTAAAGTCGGTCCAGTTGTATCTTTTAAGAAGTTCAACCATTAGATAACTTTGGTGATATATCGTAGGCGCCATTTGCAAAACTCTTGAATCTTTTTCTTCCTGTAAAAGAGAAAAAGATATATTAAGGGAAATTATAATGTAATACTTTGATATATGTCTTTAACATGCTGAATTGTTAGAAATTAACATACAGTAAGTATTTATCACATAATTATTTTACGACACGTCACGTGAACTTTTATCATAACAACCTAGACAAGTAGACCGTATAATGACCGGTCAATGAAGGCGGATTCATACCAGTAGACGGACAAAGTATGATTGTATAAATGTATAGAAACGGTAAGTGGTGATCAAGCAGTTTAGTCTATTGTTTTTGACACGCGATTGGTTCGATCATAAACAACAGGTTGGCATACCATCCATTGACTCGTCTGAAGGCGAAAAAACATTTTGTTCAACATCATTTGAAGTCCACCAATGAAAAAAAAAGTAGGACAATATACTGAATATATCGATCCACAAAGTGCACTGGTACAAAAATACAAAACATGTTGACAAAACCAAAATGTCCTTTTCACATTTAATATCTAAATTCAATACCTATCTTCGAATCAGATATTTATTATTTGAGTTCTTCGCCTTTATTTGCATATTTGTTTAGTTTAAGATAACAGGTACAAAACTATTCGCCCTAATTTGTATATTTATTTTGTTGAAAGCAACGGTTTCTAGGTATCATGAAAGAACAGTTACCGATAGATGTTGTATCTGTAGTGATATTAAACAACGATTTTATGATGAATGACATCGATGTTCCTTTCAATATTCATATTGCCATTAAACAAGAAATGCCGGATATGAGATGAAAAGTAGAAAAGACAGATGCTTGACTTATAACGGCAGTGTCACCATAATGTTTCATTACCTTCTGCATTATCTGATTGTGTGAGTCTTAAACCAGCGTTAAGACAAACACTAACTGTAAAATGACAACAACGAAAATCGATCGAAGAAACTATGTCAAAACATTTGCGGAGCGAAAAAAAACATCACAGTGTATTATATCAAATTGCAGTTTCCAATTATTCCTTTAACGTTCCTTCTACAAAATACGCATAAAACTTGTCCGTGAATAGCAACAAGTCTCCCAAAATGTGAGTTGGATTTTGTTTTATGTTATTTTTGTCAACATCAGTGTCAATTCATGGGAGAAGGTGGCATAATCAATTGCCCTTTTTAACATTCAATACAATTCCTAGACATACACAATTCTATCCATCTTAAGAAAACCAAGGCTTTAATTAGATATTATATTAGACATATATGGTAAAAAACGTAAGTACAATTTACCATGAAAACAGAAAATAGAATTCTGATTAAGTAAAAGATTTCAGAATAATTTTGATTGTATTCCAGGTATTTGGAATATGCTACACATCCATCGACTACTGGAAAAGTGATTTTGATGTATAAATATAGTTTAAGGGTGATCCCCTATTAAGGGATTTTAATGTATGTATGTGTGCAGACCATCAAAATTCTTTCTTTTTCCACTGAATACACCTAAAATGTACTAATTTAAAGCGAAAAACCAGGCGCTAACCATATTTTTTAAATTCTAAACATTGATGTGATGTTGATGTGCAATGTCCATACAAAACTGTACAATAAGGAAATCAATGCATTCATATATGACACGACACCATTAATTTTGACATATTAACTTAATTTTGGGCATTGACAGATACAAAACTAATTTCTGGGTCAAATCAATGACTTTCCTTCAAAATAAGCACAATTTATAGCATAAAAAAGCTCCAATTAGCATAACAATAGCCTATCTGGGGTATCGTATTGCCTCATTGCCAGTGCATGATATAAATAGCAAAACGCAAAAATATCTTTGCTTTGACCAAAAATGGCTTTTTTTGTTAACATAGCAACTGACTCTTTCATAACATCTGCCATTGAATTCGTAAAACAAAAATACCCCAAAATATCATTTTTCATGAAAATCTGACAATATCAAAATTTTGACCAATTACAGGCTTTATTTTGTTACCATGGCAAATAACCTTTCTGTAACATCTACCACTGACTTCATCTTACCACAATACCTTAAACTGCTATTTTTTATTACAAAGATATCAACGAACTACCTCTTTTTACTTATTTTCAGCAAATATTTTTTGACAAAATCAAAAACATTTTACTTCAAGAGTTATCTCCTTATATGTATCTATGACGTAATCAAACAGTGGATTATCCTTAAAAACAGAAAATTCTAAACAGGGATGAAATCATCTTGGAAATTAGTCAAGGAACAAATTCAGTATAAACGGATAATGAAAACTAAAAATGAAATTTTCTAGGTCAGTTCCCCATTCGGAATCTGGTTAGATTTATTGTTCTCTATACTATGCACCCAAGTTGTTCCGATAGTAAGCAATCAACCATATTATGAAATTACATGTTGTTTCAAATGCCGAATATGATTGAAAAATATTATAAACATAATACCAAAGTTATGATACTCAAGGCGATCGTTTCTGTCAATTAGACTTCCTCAGTTGAGCTCCAATTTAAACTGTATATGCATTTTCTAAAGAGAAAGTGGTATCATACAAGGTAAAATGATTAATCTAAATGTATAGCCGAAATCCGTCTAAGAGTAACCACTGTACAAAGATGACCATCTTAGCTTTAGAAAACTTTGAAATTTAAATGCTGTTATCAGTGCCAAATATTACTTAATATTGCCTTCTTTAAAACACTTTCTAATTGAAACACACCTTGAAACATATATATGTTGATTTGATTTGATTTTTTGTTTTACGCCATTCTCAACAATCTTTGAGTCATATGATGGCGTCCAGTTTTTATTGGTGGAGGAGAAACCCCGGTTAGCCTCGTAAAGAACCACCGACCTTCCGCAAGTAAACTGGCAAACTTTCCCACATAATTCATGTGTTATATGTGTGTATGTGTGTGTGTCTACATTTGGTATGGTCTGACGACAATGCAGATTCTTTTACGTGCCTCGCCTTGGCCCTTCCGCAACACGGTACCTCAGTTTTCAGCCTCACCTGGAAGACTCGTGACTTTCACTTCTCTTCGCGAAGGAAAAGACATATCCATTTTAAAAGTCTTTGGTACAACCCGGTCAGAGAATCGAACCCGGGACCTTGCGAATAGAACACTCTATCACTAGTCAGACCATCGCAAACGGTGTCGTATGTTTGTTGATAATATGTTCACTTGATAAATCGGCAGGACGTTACACTATTCTAATATGGTGACTACATCACGTTATTAAGGTCATTTTTGTGTAATCATATAATCACAAAGCAGAGGAAATTATTTTTCTTTTTGTATTTTATTTTGCATAAAAAGAAGGTATCATATAAAAGTGTATATTCAGTTACCTCGCTCGTAGTTGAACGCTTTTAAATATTTAATAATGTACACAGTAACTATATCTAAATTCTTTAACTTGTTTCGTTTTATACCAGTTACTATGAATCTTTCATAAATAAATTCACGGTACACAGCTGATTCATTGAATAATTTACATCGACAATATAATGATTATGTTCTTACATTTAACATACGTTACAACTATTCTCAATGTTAACTATTGTATCTGAATATTTCTTGCAAAAACGGACGTGATAGCTAATATTCGACACATTTGAAAGGGTCATTTGATTAAAATTTGATCTTAAATAGCTTACCAAAGTACACATACTATGTATATATCCAAAGTATATATATTATGTTGGTTTTCTTGGTACAGCGATAAATATGTTAGGAAAAAAGTGTAGAACATCACAATTATCTATTAATGTTTTTTGGGGTAATTGTGCTTGGTAAGATATATTTTGAGTTCTTGTAGTCTCTTTACTTGAAGTTTCTCATTTGTAACAATAGTACATATCCGATTTGCCTTGTTGATTGGGATGTTCCGTTTGGTATGAGTCGGGTGAAAAGAACGAGAGAGAGAGAGAGAGAGAGAGAGAGAGAGAGAGAGAGAGAGAGAGAGAGAGAGAGAGAGAGAGAGAGAGAGAGAGAGAGAGAGAGAGAGAGAGAGAGAGAGAGAGAGAGAGAGAGAGAGAGAGAGAGAGAGAGAGAGAGAGAGAGAGAGAGAGAGAGAAAATTTCAGATTTCAAACGTTTATGGATTGGCAGATAGAAAGTCAATGCTCAGGAATACATCTAAATGTTGCGACTATCAATACTTCGTGATTCTAGAGAATTTGAGAATCTCTGTAGCCCGAACAGTGAACAACCCATCGCATAACAAAAAAGCAATGAATCTTATCGCTAATCTAACTGTTTTACAGTCGCAGTACTAATGGCCAGTACAAAGCTTATTGTATTGACAAGCACGGATACTGTAAAAGAATGAAGTGGAACAAGGGTTCGTAATGAATTTAGCATACACAGTTTAAGTCAAATCCAAATAAAACCACGTTAAGTATAGTATAAAAATTTCAGATACCAAAGTATAAATCAATAGGATGTCCAGGACATAGATACAAATCCGGTAAAAATGGACAAACACGGACCTCTGGAAACCAAGAGGTGGGATCAGGTGCCATGGAGGAGTAAGCATCCCCTGTCGACCGGTCACACCCGCCGTGAGTCCACAGTCAAGTCCAATGAAACACGTGAGAAGTGTATCCTCGTCACAAATGGTACAGACGTCTCAACAACCGCCAACGAAAAGGCAACTCAACATTTCACTTAGTGAAACAGAGTATTCGCAAACAAGACTATTATACCGACCATAAAATTTGCGGAACCTTGACATTAAACGCGGTTTTCGATATCCCTGTGTCAATAGTTTGTCAGTGAGTAGTTTACCTCTGTATATGAAATCTTCATATGTTGTGCACGCCCTGGCATATCGGATCATTTGTGAAATATAAACTCCATATGCAGGTGACTGAGGGATATTACTACTTAAATTTGGAAAATTTACGATGGGAAAGCCGAAATCGTCGCGTTTATCGTATAGCTTAGTTGCTAATTTCCCGTCTGTGTTTATATTAAGTAAAATGTCTAAGTATGAAGCGTATGTACTTGATTCTGTTGTATCTTTAATTTCTAGTTCTCTGGGATATATCGCATTGACATATGTATGGAAATTGTCATTATTAATTGACAAAACGTCGTCGATATATCTAAATGTCAAATTAAAGGACACCGCTAACTTTTTCTTCTTTTGATTCAGCAGTTTCTGAATGAAGTCTGCTTCGTATGAATAAAGGAACAGGTCGGCCAATAAAGGAGCACAATTGGTTCCAATAGGAATGCCGACAGTTTGTTGAAAGACCACGTCTCCGAAAATTACAAATATATTGTCTATTAGAAATTCCAGCATGTTTTTAATATCAACTTCAGTATACTTATGTGTAGAATCAGAGTGGTGTTTGACGAAATAAGTATCCTGATAGCCAATCACTAGATATTTAAATTTTCGGGTACCACCTTTAGTGAAAAAGCAGTTGTCTATGATGCTAAAGTCTTTTTTTAATTTTTTATGTGGAATAGTAGTGTAAAGAGTTGAGAAGTCATAAGTTTTGATACTGTGAATTCGAGAAAAATTGTGTGCCTTCAAATTTTCTAAAAGCTGTTATGAATTTGTAAGTATCCACATCTGATTTACACCGCTTCTGGAATAAGCAACTGTACAGTATTTTTGAAGTTTCTCAACATATGAACACAAAGTATAAACCACGTTCAGAATAGTATATGAACACAAAGTATAAAGCGTCAACTAGTTCAAGAGACAGTTTACAATCTGCTGAACAAACATGGGCATAGAGAAGGTCCAGAGGTCGAAAGAGGTTCACTCGAGGAGTAAGAATATCCCGTTGACCGATCAACCCTACTGCGATTCCACAGTCAAGTTCAAATGAATTAAGTGAGAAATAAATACTCGTCATAATCGGTTACTTCTGTTACAATTCTTTTAGATGATTTAGCAAGTACTTCAGAAAAGTAACTTAACATATAGTAGGTAAACATGTTAATTGCAAACAAATTCATTATATCGACCGTAAATTTATTGAAATGTTGATTTAAAAATTCGAATTCTTATATTCTTGTGACAAGTTTTTTTTATTATTTCAGTACATGAAAAGATCGGAAGCTGCACAACATCTAGCAATAAACAAACAAAATGTAATTTCAAATAAAAAAGACAATGAGATTCGTTTTCTAGAATACCTGATTAAAATACTTAAATTTCTGCAATATAGATCAAAACATTATACAGGTATTTTATAGTGATTAAAGATTGAGTTTTCTTATAGTGTTATTTCCAGTATTCAATTTGGCAGCCAGCGATAGAACCTGGTTACATTGTACCCGGGAAGTGACCACCGCCTTCCGCAAGTAAATTGGCAAACTTTCTCACAAAAGTTAGCTGAGATTCTATAGGGGTTCGAGCCTGCGCTGACTAGAAGTGAGCGACTTCGTGGTTCAAAGCGCGATGCTCTAACCACTCGGTCACGGTGGATAATGCATTTATGTTTAAACATAAAGAGAATGTATTAGAAAAAGAAAAGAAAATATGGAGCATTTCAAGAAGACATCATGGACATAGATGAAAACGAACTTAAGGATTGCAGTGCATTTGGCGATATCACTTTAAAAGTATTGGAAGGTTTAAAGCATGTCTGGAATGTTAAACTGAGTATCAAAAGACTATAGAGTTTTTGGAATTAAACACAGGAAATAGATCAAATTACCCATGGTATTAATGATAAAATAATTAAGGTATCGAAGAGCACAACACACGATTTATAAATTAATCAAAATCGATCTACACGAATAAACGATAAGAAACTCTTAATGTACACGGACGTGTGGTTCTGTAAATGACGTATATAAAAATAATATATTGCATATCAACTTCTTGTGGAAATTAACTACGGTATTTATGACAAAAAAATTCAATTTGCTCGAACTGTTGGTTCAAGATGCAATTCTTCATCGCATTGTCATGACATATTATTCCCTTTTGTTTTTATCCCAGGGAAATGGAGGAATGGCTAATACTATATTTCTTACACGACTCTGATTATGTTGAGCACTATACATCTGGATCCGAGGTATTTCGGCTATAACACGAATTATTTGCCACTGGACAAGCGGTCTTAGACTGGTGTATAAATTAAACAGACCAAATAACACTTGATTGACTTTTATTAGAATTAAAACTGTTTCTGATGTTAAAGTTTTTGTTGTTCGTTTATTTTCTTAAATGCTGTTTTATAATGCATAATTTTTCAGTTTTGTAAAGGCGGTCAGTTTTTATTGGTGAAAGGGAGAATGTACCCAGGAAAAGACCACCAGCATTCGGAATGTAAAGTGGTAAACCTTCTCGCAAAAGCTTAGTTTCCAGTGGTTTCATTTTTAGAGAGTTTGATTATCATGCAGGATACCAAAGTCCCATTCCTGCTTCAAATAAAACTCGAGTCTGTCATCAAGTGTTTTGCATTAACATGGAGATAACAGTATTGTATATGAGACCGAACTCTGACCTCTCATTGCATTTGTATGCAGGTCAAAATTTAAAGTACATCACCTTTACTAGAAGTTTCAGAATATAAGTGATAATTTGAGATGTATGACATGAATGAATGAATGAATAAAAAAGTTAGATATATTCTACGAATTAGTGTCATCACTCCGTTTTAGTGTCATATAAAATCATTTTAACCTGTCATACAGTTTGTCAGCCGCTTATATATTTATATAAACATAATGACACATGGTGCAATATTGATTACACGCAATAACACTGTAAAACGCTGAAATATCGAACAAAAAGAGGAATCTGCATAGTTTAATCACAAAGCTCAACTTTTTTAGTAAGGCAAACAATTTATTAATAACAACATTGCCGAAAGAAAACTTTAAATTATCCAGCCATGCATTTAGGTCAAAGACGCCAAGACTTTTTCCATCACTGCACGTCAGTCGTGCGTCGTGTGTTGGTAGTAGCATTGATAACTTTATCACAGTTGTTTTTTCATTGCATGAACAATTTTTCATTTACATGGATATATCACCATATTTAGTTTCAGGTATCACAAGTTTTGACCAGCGGTATGCAATGACACTAATGCAGGGGGGGGGGTCTTTAATATGCCATATCTGCCTGTTTAAAGTTGACCCGAATTGAAATACTGATGACTTTTGCTTGTTATGCCTAGCACTTGACGAATGATCAATCACTACCCTTTCTCTAACTCTTAAATATGACCCGATACCATGAATCAAACCCGGGACCTTCCCCACTTTAATCACACGCTGTACCGATAAACCACCGGAAGCGGTGATGACATCATCTAACAAGTACTGGTAGATTTCAATAAAATGCAGGAGGGCAGAGCTTCGTTATATTAAACAGAAATGGACTGGCTTCTATTGGGCTTAAATGGTGTGTACGTAAAACTTAAGTGACCATTGAGTTCCTTTTTATTATTATGACTATTATTTCTAATTTTGCGAAACTTTTATCGAATGTCATCATTATATGATAACGAAGTTTATATTTGGTATGAAACGAAAGGAAATCCATTTTTGAATAAACTTAAGTATGACTGTAATATTTCTCTATTGGTCAATAAAATGTACCTTATTTCAATTTCTCTTAATTTTAATATACAATATCAATACGATATGGTATCCCGGCGTTATGAGTATCCAACGGACATCTGTTTTCGACGGTCCATCTATTTCTACATCACAAGACCAGTGTGTTGTTGTAGTTCGTGTTTGTTTCGTTTCTTTTCTTTTTTGTTTATATGTAAAAATATTGGAACTGAAATTATATTACCGGTTGAATATTGTTAAGACATTAACCAGTTATTTTCCACACACAGCGTTTATGTCCTTAAGTCGTCAAAAATTCTTGTCGCATGTATCTAAACAATTACCATAAAATCTTTAAATATTCTTTAAAATGTGTATATGAATGAAATAATAAAAGACTCCGACGGTTTCGTTGTTTACCCATTCAATCCGAAAGCTGAAGACTCCGAGTTCGATACCGGTACAGGTTCACATCTAAGAAGTCTAGGTTACATTAGTATAAGAATTGTTATAATCGTAGTTATAAAAATCGAAATCACCTATATCCTTGTGAAAAATTTAACCCGAGATCCCATATTACGGACGGCATGACCAGATAAGGACCCAGCAGTAACTGCACTAGCATCAATCCATAGCAAGAGTAAAACATTTGTGACATTTACCTAAAGTTGATGGCGTTTCGGTGTTATTGAAACATGTTTGGCGGGTCATGAAAAAAGTACAAGGAACATAATATTGAAAATATAATATTTAAAGACTAAAGACACAAAGCTAGTTTACAAACCTGTTGCGCTCCTGGAAATTCTGGATCCCAGGATATAACTGGATATCCAAGATCGTCAGCAATGTTCAAAATGTAATCCGGTGTTGCTTGAGAATTTTTCTTGAGATTCAACTTCAGATAAATTATAGTGTTGACTTGTTTCGGAAATACGTTATCACAAAATAGATCGATGACCGTTTTCGGAGTGTACTTATCAACAATTTTGCTCTCAGAACTGATGATGTAACCTGGACATTTTTCTAACAAGTCTCTTCTAAGAATTGTACTAGTGGTAAAAAAAATATTTTGCAAATTTCTATTAAATTCCCGACTAAACGGCATAATTAAGTGCAGATTGGCTCTGATGCTGGCGCAATAAAATACAGGTAAAATTCCACACACAATCAGAATAAATATTAATAAAGTTGAAAAATTTATCGTCGGACACATTTCTAATCATAATTCGGTGTACCATACAAATTTAGCCCGTACATATTTCATTTTCTAATGCGGGTAATATTTCCAAGATGTAAACTTTGTATTAATGCGTCAACATTTGTGTTTCATTGCTTTCCGAGTCCATTAAGACAAACTTTAAAAAACACTGGTTTCTTTAGATATGTTGTCGACTGATTCACGTTAATATCACCTATTACCGGGTTATGCTTTGTTCACATACAGCCAAGCATTGAGATCAAAATGTGACATTTGAAGCGACCACTTCAGCAAACAGATGTTTTCAAATAATTATTTTGTGTCGATATAGTCGGCGTATCTCATAATTGAATAAAACAGCAATAGACGGATTATTTCAGAACTCCCTTTTTCGTGTAGGATGCTAAAATCACAAACATCTATTGGGAAAGTGATGTTTTATTCATTTTAAATCCTGTTTTCATTTGAACAATATGTCAGCTTTGAATTCAACAAAGCACTATTATTCTGTTGTTTGTACTATCGTTTGTTTGTTTATCTATCTATTTATATTTAGTCTATATTTCCAAATAATTCATCTCTAGTCACATCAGGTATATGTTCCTTTTACAATGTTGATGTAGTTCCTGTAAATACAAACAATATATTGCTTGAGACATGTTGATATTAGTATGAAAATAGAAAAACAATGCATCGGAGTAAAATTAAAATCCTTAACAATTAGTGTCTTAGTTACTACTTACATACACCTAATGATTATATATATATATATATATATATATATATATATATATATATATATATATATATATATATATATATATATATATATATATATATATATATATATATATATATATATCTGTGTGTGTCAAACTTTCCCTTTGTGAACAATGACAACAAATTATTTATTTATACATTTATACAGTATATTATAGCCTTTTCTTTTCCTGTCTTTATACTTCTAATCTAATGAAGACATGCGGGCGATACAATAAATTAACAAGGTAGGCAACATCATGTGCTGTAAACTATAATGTTGTCGTCACACTATTAATGAGGAGGGTTTAATTGTTAAACGGATGGTATAACTTTATTACATGTGAACAGTTCGTTTTATATTATAGTGTTTTTTTCCGTATACCTGCCGATCTCTGATTGTAGTACTAATGTGAAATATGTTTTAATTTGTATTATTATCTGGTGTTGCTATGCTAGATTATACACGAACGATTGATAAGTATATCTCTGCATTATGTGATATGTAAATAGAAAACAATTGCACAATAACATTAGCAGCTTTTAACAATGGTCGTTTAAACTACAATTGTTATTGAATCATCACACAATTCAAATGCGTACATTCGAGACTAGGAAGTGTGAAAGGGCGAGAATCAGCTATTAAAGGTCAATCCATATAACTAGGGCAATCCATATAGCTTGGCTGGGCGGACTAACCTTTTGATAATCATACGGACGATTCTACTAACTTTTCGGTCATAACAAGTTTTCACGGGAATAATGGTTATAACTTTGGTATTATGTTTATAATATTTACTTTTTACTGGATACTTGTAAATAGGGTGACAAGTAGGAACAATAACTCCGGTCAGTAATAGTGTAATCGTAATATCGTTATGCTTTGTTACCAGAAAGTTAAACTCGTTCAGGCCAAGAAACGGATTACGACACTACAAAACGCCAGGTTATGTGAATTTTACTATAATAACCAGTTTTAAACTTTGCCAAGTAATCAATGTTGTTATTTACATATGGCGTAACTTTCCCGAAATGTCCATCTTTGATTTCTTTTTACTGATAGATTTTTGCGTTTGAAAATTAGTTACCGTAATATCTGATATTTTAGAGGCAACGGAACACTCATACAATAATGATGTCAAACATTGGCTGTTGATGTATACAGTCACACGCTTTTGGCAATAGTTCATCATCGAAAACTGAATAATTGATTTAACATGTGACAACGTATACATATGTTACAATATTTCTCTGTAAATGTTGAATATAATGTTTCACAAAATATCAAGTTACATCTGTATTGTTTTCCTATAGTGATATAAAAAACAATACAGAATCATATTGCTCATTTCATAAACGATTCAGGAAAGATAACTTTTAGATCTAATGTACAGAAAAATACAATGGTGTCCCGCTGTTTAGACCACTTAACTGACTCACTCAAAGTGGTCTCATTAGTGAGGTGGTCTCTCAAGTGAGGTTTTGTACTTATTAGATATTTATCAAGAAACTGAAAATGTGTGGTTTGAAATGTGAGGTGGTCTCTCATAAGCGAGGTTCAACTGTATATATTTAGACAGAATGGGATATTATATGATATTTTCAATGCATGCGGACAATTTTTATAAACAACAACATTAGGGAGCCGGCCTAGTTTAGTCGGTAACGCGCTCGACTCTTGATCGTGAGGTCGTGAGTTCCGACCCAGCCGGCGGCAGGTTGATTTGCGCTCCTTCGGACGAGACGGTAAAAACCGAGGACCCGTGTTACAGTAGGTGTCGACACGTTAAAGAACCCTAACTGCTCAATGGCCGTAAGTACCGAGCTAGGCAAAAATTTGAAGCCCTTCACTGGCATTTGGTGATGTCTCCATATGAGTGAAAGATTCTTCAGTGGGACGTTAACGGCAATAAAAAAAAATACAATATTAGGTTCTAGAAATAAAATGACAAGAGCTTCATCTGCTGTATTAGAAATGCAGTAGAATATTGAGAGACTTCTAAAACAATAACTCGCGGATTTCTGGATATATGTGTATAGAAAACATATAAATAGTAATTACGTTTGTGCTATCGATTAGCGCTTGTCATTTCATTTGTATATATAGGTACTTGTCTTGAAAATTTGATTTTCAAACTAAATATTATATACAATCCAAAATCCCAGTTTGGTCATATTTCATTTTTCTGATATAAAATGACATCCAAATCAAATTTACATGGCAATAACAGACAATATGTCCTCTATTACTTTAGTGCAATAAAAAGATTGTGGTATCGTTTTTGCTCCATGTTCATATTTTTTCAGTGATATGTCGACGGCCAGTTTTGTTAAGGTGAATGAGATATAACGAGTACAGTATAGTGTATCCCCGGACAGACGACTGGACTTTGGCAAATGAACTGACAAACTTTCTCGCGTGATTAAGTTTAGTTAAGTTCAGCAACGTTCTAAACGCTATTATGTTATTTCGTACTAGGACAATATATTTCCCTCTGTTTGAACACAATGTCCAACAGCAGACGACTGATTTACACAAATGTCACAAAATCGTGTTCTATATAATCAAAATCCAGTATCAGTAGGGAAAAATAAAAATGTACTCGTTTTTGTCACCACACTGTACATGCGTCGATACATATTACACAGGTACGTAGAAAATGCATTTGGTGGTATGCAAAAAATAGAAGAAATGTAAATATTTCTACTAGGACACATTCTAAAAAAGCAAACGATAATCAAAATTGTTAAGAATAGCGCGTGTGGCACCTCATCATTATTAAACAGGTTCCCGCGAAATTATAGATTTAACAATATTAGAAACACGTGCACGTAGATGAAACTAAATTTGGTCAATTGTTGACTTATATATTGTTTACGAGTCATGTGATCTTCTCTTGTATCGCTCATCTCATCTGGCAATAAGTGTATCCGTCCTCTGCGTTAAAGTACACTATAATTATGACGATTACCGAGCAAGCTTTTGCAAGGTAATTACCAATAATACCAACAGCATGTTCCTCAAAAAATATTTTATTGCTGGAAATTCTTACATGACTCAACACTAGATATAAACAGTGTATTTCGTATTTGCGAATTTACAGTACACATGTACGTTTATTAAATGATATAAAAGTCTATTATTGATTATTTTAAACGTGTTTCGGTAGGGTGCATTCAATTTATTTATACCAATTTAAAAGTGCGCTGATGTAAAATTTGACTCACAATTTGTCAATTTAAATTTTACCTTAAAATATTTAGTCAACATTTGAAGGTGTTATCATCCCCAATAAGCAAATAGATAAAATGGTTGAAGCAAATTTAAACATCAATACGTCGATCAAGATTCCAACATTTAATATTGAGTGATACGTCGGGATTTAAGAGTGCTGCTTTGATAAATCGTCCTTTTGACGTATGTACTTTCTTCAACATCAACTTCAGCTAAAACTGGTCAAATCATACTTGTAAATTTACTACATTTATCGAAATTATTTGAACGCATATTGTGTTCGACCCATTGTGCCAATATTACATTAATCATAACTACAAAATAATATCATTAGAATTTTCACGCCACACTCAATAATTTTTTTTTTAGTTATATGATGCAACCAGTTTTAATAATGAATAGTAGAACCTGGTTACAATGTAGCAATGGGAAGAAACCACCGGCCTTCCGCAAGTAAACTGGCAAACTTTCTTACAAAAATCAACATAGGTTCCGGCCTGACTGGAACCCGCGCTTCCCGGAAGTGAGATACTTAATGGCGCAAATAACAACGTTATTACAACTTGGCCCATGAAATGATATAACGATACTTTTATTGTAAACATAATCACATTTCATTAATACAATGATAATGAAATATGAAACCTGACAATTTAAGCATTTTCTTCCCAAATGAGTATATTGATCTGATTCAAACAATTTCAAAGCATATTAAGTTATTAATATAAAACCGCATCACCGTTTTAATGACAACAAGTCATAGTCTTCCTCTGCATCATTAGGACAGCATATTTAATGGTCTAGCGGTAAAGTATTTACTTATAAAATGATTGCAATGATTCCGAACCCGATTAAAACCTATATTTTTAACCATGGGTAATTACTCACTCTTAGCCATGCGCTTGAGATAGGCAGTGAAAGTCGGTGTTACGATATAAGTATTTGTATGATTGCATTGGTCAAACGTTTTGGCATCACACTACCAGCTTATTAACAAATAAGCGCAATTGGGACAATAAATCAAAATTGGAGCAACAACTCAAGAACGCTAATGTTGCATAATGTTAACCATGTGCCAATGTACTGTCTATATTAGGTAAAACATTACAGAAGATTCCCTTTATTAGTCAAAAGGCAACCGATAAAATTCCGATACAGTTGGGTCTAATTGAATAAGAGCCTTACTTGTTGTTCAATATAACCTCGTGTGATAAAGAGTATGATAAAGTGAATGTTGTTTCTCCGAAAAAAGACATGCTTCTCATACTTAAACATATTAAAACATACATAACTGTATGATATGTCATCATTAATCACGGATACCAAATCTTCTGGACGTCCTAGAGACAAATATACAAATATGGTGAACATTTGATAATCACGGACCTCTGGAAATCCGGAGGTGGGATAAGGTGTCATGGATAATTAAGTATCATTAAGTATAATTAAGTATATATATATATATATATATATATATATATATATATATATATATATATATATATATATATATATATATATATATATATATATATACAAAATCTGGCAAAAAGTGGACAAACACGGACCTCTGGAAAACAAGAGGTGGGATCAGGTGCCAAAAAAAAAAATAAAATAAAACAAAAAAAAAAAAAAAAAAAAAAAATTAATATCAAAAAACAAACAAATAAAAGAAATAATATACAAAAAAAAAAAAAAAAACAAAAGGAACAAAAACAACAAAAAAAAAAAAAATTAAAAAAAAAAAAAACTATAATAAAAAAACGACAAAAAAAATACAAAAAAAACAACAAAAAAAAAAAAAAAATATTTTTAAATTAAAAAAAAAACAAAAAAAAAAAAACC
>BROG01000003.1:595000-600000 GCA_030159075.1 Atrina japonica
TAAAAAAAAAAAAAAAAAAAAATTTATTCGAAAATTAAACAAAACAACAAATAAAAAAAAAAACATAAAAAAAAAAAATAAAAATAAGAACAGAAAACAAAATAAAAATAAAAAAAAAAGACAAAATATATAAAAAAAACAACAAAATCAAAAAAATTAAAAAAAACAAAAAATAAAAAAAAAAAAAAACGCATAAAAAAAATAAACAAAAAAAAAAAAAAAAATAATAAAAAAAAAAATATCAATAAACAAAAATTAATAAAAAATAAAACAAAAAAACAATCAAAAAAAATTTTAATAAAAATAAAAATTAAAAAAAAATAATAAAAATACAAAATAAAAAGATTAAAAAAAATCAAAAAAAAAAAAAAAAAAAAAATTAAAAAAAATAATAAATAAAGTTAACAACTACGAAACTAAAAAAAATTTTAAATACCAATTATATTACAAAATAAATAAAAAAGAACAAAAAAAAAAAAAATAAAAAAAAACATATAATAAAAAGATACAAAAATTTTAAAAAATAAAAAATAAGATCAAAAATTAATAAAAAAAAAAACTAAACAAAAAAAAACAAAGAGAAAAAAAAAAAAAAACAAAGAAAAAAAAAAAAAAAATTAAAAAAATTCACAATAAGAATAAAAAAAAAAAAACAAAACAAAAATAAAAAAAATAAAAAAAAAATAATAAAAAACAATAAAAAAAAAAAATAAAACACCAAAAAAAAAAAACAAAAAAATAATATAAACAAAAAAAAAATACTAACAAACAAGACAAATTAAATAATACAAACAAATAACAAAACAAACAAACAAAATTAAGAAAAAACACATAATAAAAGAACACAATCTAAAAAATAGAAAAAAAAAAAAAAAAAATAAAAATATAATTAAAAAAAAAAAAAAAAAAAAAATAAAAAAAAAAACAAAAAAATATAAAAAAAAAAAAAACAAACAAAATAAAATTAAAAAAAAATAAAAAAAAAAAAAAAAAACAAAATTTAAAAAAAAATAAAATCAAAAAGAAAAAAAAAATAAAATAAAAACACAAAAAAACACAGAATAATAATAAAAAAGAAAAAAAATAAAACAAAAAAAAAAACAAAAAAAAAAAAAAAAAACAATTTAAAATAAAAAAAATATAAAAATAAACATGAAAAAAATAACAATAATTAATAAAAAATAAAAAAAATAAAAAAAAAAAACTAAATCAAAAAAAAAAATTAAAAATAAAAACATAAACAAAAAAAAAAATAAAAAAAAAAAAGAAAAAACAAATAAAATTAAAAAATTAAAAAAAAAAAAAACAAAAAAAAACAAAAAAAAAAAAGAAAAAGAAACGCAACAAATAAAAAATCGAAAATAAAAAATAAAAAAAGAAAAAACAAAACAAAAAAAAAAAAAAAAATATAATAAACAAAAAAAAATATAAAAAAAGAAAAAATTTTCAAAAAAAAAAACTAAAAAGCAAAAAAACACAAAAAATAAGAAAAAAAAAAAAAAAATAAAAAAAAAAAAAAACAACAAAAAAAAAAATAGAAAAAAAAAAAAAAATAAAAAAAAAATATAAAAAAAAAAAAAAAAAATAAAAAGAAGAAAAGAAATATTAACAAATAACAAATTAAAAAAAGAAAAAAAAGAATAAAAAACAAAAAAAAAATAAAAAACATGAATAAAAAAAAAGAAAAAAACAAAGATTAATCAAACATGCATAAAAAAAAAAACAAAAAAAAATTAAAAAAAAAATAAAATAAAAAAAAAAAATACAAAAAAACAAAAAAAACTAAAAATAAAAAGAAAAAAAAAATAATAAAAGAAAAAATAAAAAACAAAAAAAAAAAAAAAAAAATGAAAATAAAAAAACACAAAAAAACAACAAACCAAAAAAAAAAAAAAAAAAAAAAAAAAAAAAAAAAAATATACAAAAAAACAATAAAAAAAAAAAAAAAAAACAGAAAAAATTAAAAAAACAAATAAAGAAAAAAAAAAAAAAAAAAAGAATAAATTAAAAAAAAAAGAAAACAAAAAAAAAATTAAACTAATAAATAAAAAAAACAAAAAAAAAAAAAAAAATAATATAAAACAAAAAACAAAAAAAAAAAATATTTAAAAAATATAAAAAATAAAAAACAAAAACCATATAAAAAGAAAAAAATAAAACAAAAATATATAATTATTAAATTAAAAAAAATTAAATAAAAAAATAAAAACATAAGAAAAAAAAATAAAGAAAATTTTTTAAAAAATCAATTATAAAAAAGAAGAAAAAAAATAAACTAAAAAGAAAAACAAAAATCAGAATAATACAAAATCAAATAAAAACAAAAAAAAAAAATTAAACAATTTACAACATTAAATACAACAAAAATTTGAAAAAAAAAAAAAAAAAAAAAAATATAATACAAAAAAAATATAAAAAATAAAAAACACAAATGAAAATTACAAAAAAGAAAAAAAAACAAAAAACACGAAAAAAAAAAAAACAAAAGACAAACTAAAAAAAAGAAAATAAAAAATAAAAAAAAAAAAAACAAAAAAAAAAAAAAAAAAAAAATACAAAATACAAAAAAATAAAAAAAAAACAAAAAAAAAAAATAAAATAAAAAAAACAACAACAATAAAAAATAAAAAGAATAAAGACAGCAAATTAAAAAACCAATAAACAATAAAGAAAAATATAATAAGAGAAAAAAAACCACCATAAAAAAAGACAAAAAAAAAAAACCAAAATTACAAATAAAAAAAAAAAAACAAAAGAAAAAAAAAAACATAAACAAAAAATAAAAAAAAAAAAAAACACAAAAAAACAAAAGCCAATAAATTTAAAAAACAAAAAAATAACAACAAAAAAATAATAAAAATTAAATACAAAAAATAAAAAAAAAAAAAAAAAAAAATACTAACAAACAAAAATTTAAAACCAAGAAAAAAAAAAACCAAAAAAAAAATACAAAAATAATATAAAAAACACAAAAACCAATAAAAATAAAAAAAAAAAAAAAATAAAAAAAAAATAAATATTAAAAAAAAAAAAAGAAACAACAAAACAAAAACAAAAAAAAAAATACAAATAAAATAAACAAAAAAATTTTTAACAACAATAAATATAAAACAAAAATTAAATGATTTAGAAAAAAATAAAAAAAAAAATAAACAAAAAATAAAAAAAATAAAAAAGAAAAAAAAAAATAAAAAAAAAAAAACAAAAAATATAAAAAAAAAAAAAAAAAATAAAAAAAAATTAAAAAAACAAAAAACAACATAAAAAACAAAAAAATAAAATACCAAAAATACAAAAACAAAAAAAAAAAAATGTTAACAAAAAATAAAAATACATAAACAAAAAAAAATAAAAATAAAAAATAAAAATGAAAAAAAAAATAAAAAATAAAACAATAAAAAACATAATCACAAAAAAAAAAAAAAAAAAAAAAAAACAAAAAAAAAAAAAAAAACAAAAAAAAAAAATATAACACAAAAAATAAAAAAAAGAAAAAAACAAAACAAAAAAATTACAAAATCAAAAAAAAACAAATAACACAAAAAAAAACGATAAAACCAAAAAAAAAAAAACCAAAAACAAATTTATAAAAAAAAAAAAAATAACCAAATTTTAAAAAAAAAAAATAAGAAAAAAAAAATAAAAATAAAAAATATTAAAAAAAAGTAAATAAAATAAACAAAAACAAAAAAAATTAAAAAAAGAAAATTAAAAAAATAAAAAAAAAAAAAAAAAAAAAAAACAAAAAAAATAAAAAAAAATAAAAAAAAAAATATTAAAAAAAAAAAAAAAAACAAAAAGTGAAAAAAAAAAAAAAAAACAAAAAAATAAACAAAAAAAAACAAAAATTGAAAAACCAAAAACAAAAAAAATAAAATAACAAAAAAAATATTTTAAAAAAATACAACAAAAACAAAAAAAAAAAAAAAAAAAAAAAAAAAAAAAAAAAAAAACAAAATAAAAAAAAAAAACAAAAAAAAAAAAATAAAACAAAACCAAATTAAATAAAACTAAAAATAAAAATAAAAAAATATAAATAAAAAAAAAACAAAAAAAAAAAAAAAAAGAAAAAAAATAAAAAAATAAAAAAAAAATACAACAAAAGAAAAAAAAAATTACAAAAAATAAAAAAAGATAAAAAAACAAAAAAAAATTTAAAAGAAAGAAATTAAAAAAAAAAATTTAAAAAAAAAAAAAAAAATAAAAAATAAAAAAAACCAGAAAAAAATAAACAACAAAAAAAAAAAAAAATATAGAAACAACATCAGAAAAAACAAATAAAAACCAAGTAAAAAAAAAAATTTATTAAAAAAAAAAAAAAAAAAAATGAAACAAAACAAAAAAAAAATCAATAATAATAAAAAAAAACACAACAATAAAAACAAAAATATAAAAAACAAAATCCAAAATAAAAACAAAATAATAATTTATACAAAAAATACAAAAAATAAATAACCAAAAAACAAAAAAAAAATAAATAAAAACAAAAGAATCCAAAAAACAAAAAAAAAAATAATTAAAAAAAAAAAAATTAAAAAATATAAACAAAATATACCAATAAAAAAAAAAAAAAACTAAAAAACAAAAAAAAACAATAAAAAAAAAAAAAAAATATAAAAAAAAAAAAAAAAAAAACTAAAAAAATAAAAAAAAAAACGAAAAAATAAAAAAAAAAAAAGAAAAAAAAGAAAAATTGAAAACAAAAAAATAAATATTAAAAATAACTAATTAAAAAAAATTATGAAAAAAAATATAAAAAAAAGAAAAAACGAATAAATAAAAACACAAAAAACAAAGAAATAAAAAAAAAAAGAAAGAACAAAAAAACTTAAAATAAAAAAAAAAAAAAAAAAAAAAAAAAAAAGACACAAAATAATTAAAAAAATATAAACAAAAACAAAAAATAAAAAAAAACAATAAAATAAAAAAAAACAAAAAAAAACAAAAATAAACAAACAAAAATAAAATAAAAGAAACAAAAAAGAAAAAAAAAATAATAA